>CM050163.1:465967742-466062742 GCA_027410445.1 Discoglossus pictus | reverse complement strand
GTCTTGTCTTTTCTTGTTTGCTCTCGTTAGTAGCCATGTTAATCTGTAAAAGAAAATAATGTATAATTAGTTTAGTTTGAGATGTTAATTTTTTTTTTTACATTTTTTATTATCAACAGTTTGTTTATATGTGCTTGTAGTTCATTGTAGCAGTACTTTGTTTGTATTGTTAAATAAGTGTTTTTTATTTTTTTAGTCTTACTTTCTGTCGTAGGTTGTAATTTTTGCCTTACATGAATAGCACACTCAAGGAAATGACACTATACCCTCTTCTACATTTAGTAGGTGTATACTGTTAATGTAAATGTATATATATTTTTTTTGGTAATTTGTTTTTTTTGTACTTTTGACTTACATGCATAGTAGAGGGGAAAAATTAGTCTTTGTAATTTTTACTACAGGGGATTGTCTTAATAGTACTTTGATATTTTATTTAAAGGCTTATATTTTCGGGCTCTGAAAAAAAAATGTTTTTGGGTGTTAGTACTATTTGTTGTAGTATTCTATTTTATGTGTGTGTTTAGGTTTTATGCTTAATATTGTACATTACGACTGGTAATTGAGAATGATAAATGTTATGTAGTGTGTGTTTTGACACTTTTGTGGACTATGCTGTTTTCTTATTTTTTTTTGTGTAGGTTTAAGTTTGGGTTTAATGTTAAACATTGTTGTCCGTAAAAGACAAATAATAGGTAAATGACAAATGTGTCACTAATATTTTGGTAAAGGTTATAATTATTCTGTGTTATTGTTTTTTTTTGTTTGTTTTTTCTGTTGACATGGATGCAGAGCAAACATGTTTATTTAGTTTTCTCTTTTTTTACTTGTTATACTGTACCTTGGTTGAAGTGTGATTTCAAGCAGAATCTTTGTCGGTCCGCTGTTGAAAGTCTTTGTCCGATGCTCTTCACGCAGTGTCTGTTGTAAAAGAAAAATGTAAATGTTTTTTGATTTGAATGTATTTGTAATTAATAGCATATTTCATTGTTTTGGTCTATTGTATCTGTTATGGTGAATTTTTCTGCTATGGTGTTTTTTGTGCAACTTTTTAAAAATACTTAAATTGTATTTGTATATTCCAGTTATCCTTTTGTTTTTACTGTAATTATTAATGTTTTTCTTATTTTGGATATGATCGCAATGTTTTTAGCATTATCCTGTTTTGTGTCCACCACTTTTGGTATGCTTATTTATGCTTCTTCGTAAGGCTTATAGGTTCTTAAACAGTAAAGAAGAATATTATTTAACTTTTCTATGTGTTTGTGTGATTTTTGGTACAATCCTATTTGTGTCTACCATATGTTGCATACTTTATTTGCTTAATTAGTCTTTTTTATGAAGATTAAATGTTTTTGTACAGTGCAAATGAATGTTTTTGCTATTTTGGATATGATGGCACTGTTTTAGCATTATCCTGTTTTGTGTCCACCACTTTTGGTATGCTTATTTATGCTTCTTTGTAAGGCTTATAGGTTCTTAAACAGTAAAGAAGAATATTATTTAACTTTTCTATGTGTTTGTGGGATTTTTGGTACAATCCTGTTTTGTGTCCACCATATGTTGCATACTTTATTTGCTTAATTAGTCTTTCTTATGAGGATTAAATGTTGTTGTACATTGAAAATTATTGTTTTTCTTATTTTGGATATGATTGCAATGTTTTTAGCATTATCCTGTTTTGTGTCCACTACTTTTGGTATGCTTATTTAGGCTTCTTTGTAAGGCTTATAGGTTCTTAAACAGTAATGAAGAATATTATTTAACTTTTCTATCTGTTTCTGTGATTTTTGGTACAATCCTGTTTTGTGTCCACCACTACTTTATTTGTTCAATTAGTGTTCTTTATGAGTATTCAATCATGTTGGACAGTCCAAATCCATGTTAATTGGCTTTTCTATATCATGTTGTGCTTTTTTATTTATCCTGTTTTGTGTTCACCACTTTTTGGTGGGTGATGGTTGGAGGTTATTTTACAGTAAAGAGGAGGAATAGTTTTGTTTTATGTATGTTGCTAATAGAGATGTCGTGGACAGTTCGCCCGCAGACTATTCGCGGCGATTTTGGCTTGTTCGCGCTCGCATTGGACGGCGGACACATGCGCTTTTCGGTTCGCCCCCTATTCTTTATCATTGAGGAAACTTTGACCCTGCACCTCAAGTCAGCAGACACATTCCAGCCAATCAGCAGCATACACTCCCTTCCAGAGCCTTCCATCTGAAGGACAGCATACATTTTAGAATCATTCTGAATCTGCATTCGTTGTGAGAGGACAGATAGTGTAGCTGCTGGAGAATTAATAGGGAAATAGATAGCCAGGCTGTTTATTTAGCTTCCACTACAGACCTGAAGGACTCATCTGATATCTGCTGCAAGGACAGCAACCCAAAAAGCCCTTTTTAGGGCTAGAACATCATTTATTTTATTTTATAATTTTTTTCTGTGTAATCTAATTGCATATGCCTGCCTGCCAGCCAGCGTGTGTGACAGGCTAACACCTAACAGCTTATATTGTGCTCAGTGAAATAAAACAACACTTTTTTGACTGTAATAGATTGAATAGCAATTGCCTGCCTACAGGCGTGTGTGTGAAGCCTATTGCATCTACTCTGCCAACTTTTGCCAGTGCACAGTGATACGTCATATCTGGTGCAACCGTAGTGTACAGTGACATAAAACAACACTTTTTTGACTGTAATCGATTGAATATATACAGGTGTGTGTGTGAGGCCTACAGCGCCTACTCTGCCAACTTTTGCCAGTGCACAGTGACACTCATATCTGGTGGCACCTTAGATTGCACGCGCAGTGCCCCAAATTTGAAGTGGGAGGAACGACCAAGCATCTTTTTCCATCTCTCGCTTCCAAAAATCCATGCCATATACACGTCCCCTGATCAGTGATGTCGCGAACATGAAATTTTCGGTTTGCGAACAGCGGACCCGAACTTCCATCAAATGTTCGCGAACGGGCGAACCCGGCGAACCGCCATAGACTTCAATGGGCAGGCGAATTTCAAAACACACAGGGACTCTTTCTGGCCACAATAGTGATGGGAAAGTTGTTTCAAGGGGACTAACACCTGGACTGTGGCATGCCGGAGGCTGATCCATGGCAAAACTCCCACGGAAAATTACATAGTTGATGCAGAGTCTGGTTTTAAGCCATAAAGGGCATAAATCACCTAACATTCCTGAATTGTTTGGAATAACATGCTTTATAACATCAGGTATGATGTTGTATCGATCAGGTAGTGTAAGGGTTACACCCGCTTCACAGTAACAGACCAATCTCCCCGTTTAATGCACCGCAAACAGTCCCTTTGCACAACCACAAACTCCCCATTTGCACAATGTTGGATACCAAGCTAGCCATGTCCCGTTCCTTGTCCTCACTGATGTCATTGAAGGTCTCTTCCTCCACCCAGCCACCAGGGGTCCCCGAAAGGTGACAACAAGCCCCCTGGGACGCCTGCTGTGTTTGGTCTTACACCTCCTCAAGCCACCTTCCTCCTCTGACTCCTCTTCTTCAGACTCCTCTCTCTGCGTTGCCTCTGTCTGCATTATTATAAGGTGTGTACTGTTAAGTAGTACTATTCCTATCGGTTTAATCCCTGTTACATCCACTATTAGGGGACGTGTATATGGCAACTGTCTGTCTTCCTAAATTGTATAGGTCTTTGTGAAGTTTGTTGAACTGTGTTTTGTTCCTTATTCAATTTATATGTTTTTTTTTTTGTTTTTTTACTTGAAATTGTTATATTGGTGCCCATTAAACATATATAGTTCCTTTATTTTTTCTACTTGTTATACTTTACCTTGATTGAAGTGTTGTTCTTGTCCGAATTACAGAGGGTCCCCTCCTGCCAGTCTTAATCCGCCGGTCTTCTTGTAGTGTCTGTTTGAAAAAGAAAGTGAAATGGTTAATTGTATATTTCTTCTTTTTGATTTAGCAAAGCATGGTCTTTTTCAGCATGTAATCTATTTTTCTATCTTACCTCTTCTTCTTTCTTTGTGTTCTTTAAAAGGGATTCTCGTTTACAGTCTATTTTTCTATCTTACCTCTTCTTTCTTTGTGTTCTTTAGAAGGGATTCTCGTTCACAGTGCACGGTGCAAATTCTTGAGTGACGCTGTTGATGCAGAGTCTGTTTAAATAGTAAAAAAAGGGCAAAGATTCAGCTTTAGGTTCCATATGTATTAGTGTCATATTATTTTTTGCTATGAGTTGCAGGAAATTAATGTCATTTAAATATACTTGTTTAATTAGTTTCGGTTAACATTAGTTTGCTTTAGGGCCTACACACATAAATGTGCGTGTGACATGTCACTATACATGAATCACATTTTCATAGTTAAAGTTTTTTTTTTTTTTCTGTCTTGATAATAAAATGTAATATATTATAGCTTACTTCTCAGTTGTAATTTGCACAGTGTAAAGTAGGAAATTAGGAAATAATAATCTTCTCAAGTAACAGCAGCAGTTAACTATCCAGTCACTCCGTTCATCACCTGAGGAGAAATGTAGAATTTTCTGGAAAGTAGGCAGTATTTATAAACTCAGGTGCCTCAGACCGTTAGAACGCAATACGCATGCACTATTTGTGTTCCAGCTTACAATTTGCGTTCCATCCACCAATTAATGCGTAGTAGTTTTCAAAATGGTGGTTTATATCAGTGTGGTACGTGCCACATAGTATGTGTTTCAGTTTTGCGAGTCACTGTAGTATTGTTACGTCTGTAGCCTCGTTTTCGTTTTGTTCGGCGGCCATTTTTTCTCTCGCTTAGGTGATTTTCGGCAGTTTAAACTCGTTTTTTGGGACTTAAATAGATGTGTAAATTAACCGCCTTTGAGTTTTTTTTCTAAGTCGTGCGTTTGTGTGTGTTAACCGCGTGTGAGGCGCCTTTGAGGCTACACCTCCGCAAATGGGGCCCCTCGCTTTGCGAGGGTCCACATTTGCGGACAAACACAGCCGAAGTTGGATCTTCCACCACCACAAATGCGGCCCCTCGCTTCGCGAGGATCCGCATTTTCGGGGAATTCTTGCGGTCTCGTTGCGCGGGCCCACAAGCGTTAGCAACAACCCGCATGCTCACAACTATATATGTGATACTGTCATACTGTCATATCACATATATAGTTGTGAGCAGGTGGGTTTTTGCTAACGCTGCAGGCCTGCATAGCGAGCATGCGGCGCTTGCGAAGCGAGGGCCGAAGTCGGTGCTCCATGCCAGCAACTGCGGACCTCACAAAATTTACGGACTTACGAAACAAAAATACGAGACGCAATACGACCTATTACGAACTCGCAAAAAACGCCCGAAATCCGCGCACATGAAAACATGAAAACACACAATAAATACACACAACAAACACATACCTACAGCAAGAGGGGGGCACCAAGGACCTCGAAAACTGAAGTTACACCTCAATTTAACTTGAAATAAAAGAGTTTACACACCCGGAAATGCCCTAAGCGAGAGAAAAAATGGCCGCCGAAAAAAAACGAAAACAAGGCTACAGCACTCTAAAGACGCAAAACATTACCAAACACCTACAGATTTTCTGAAAAAGACGTACGAGATCCAAAAAGAAGGACGCAACCCGCAAGACCTGAAAAACATTACAAACACAATAAATACACACAACAAACACATAAAAAGCTTACCCACAGCAAGGGGGGGGGGGCAGGACCTCTTCAAGTAAAGTTACACCTCGATTTAAGTCCAAATTTCGGAGTATAGACACTTAGGGCCTCATTCTATTATCGGCCGTAAAATGGCCGCAAGGCTGCGATTCCTTGCAAGGATCTCCCCTTACGGCCGGCCGTATATCTTGCAACCGTCCCGTAAGCTCAGAAAACTTAAAACGCAAAAATAAATTCAAGACGGCACTGTACAGCTCTGTAAATGCTAGGGATCATATTGGGGGACATGAGGATTAATAGCACCCCCCTCTCAAGCTTGCACATCAGCCCAAATCCGAGTTTACATTAACTGTTTCTTTTCCGGCTGCAGCGTGGGCGGGTCTGAGGTGCTCCAAGCCCTCGGGACTTTTTACATGGATTTTTGACATAAATTAAAAAATATTTCTTTTACGGGTTTGAGTGTAGGGGAATGTTGTGCTACTTTTGCTAACACCTACAATCACTTTATAGTCTCCTCAGAGTGCAGGATGGCTTTATTTTGGCTTTATAATGTGCTTAATTGATGCTAGCGGGACCTTTTTCCTGCAAGTAAGCTGCGGCTCGCTTTTAGCCTTGCAGAGAGGGTTCCCGGAGTAATAGAATAGCAATCAGGCTTTTCTTGCGGCCGAAACTCTTGCGGCCGTTTTAGATCAAAGGCTTTCCTCCGGCGCGAGCGGCCGCAAGGGATAGCAAGGCGCCGGCTGCAAGCCTGCCGGAATCCCCAGCCTGAGGGGAATAGAATAGCCGAATAGCTTGCGGCCGGTCCTTGCGGCCCCTCATCTCCTACGGCCGTTAATAGAATGAGGCCCTTAATGTGAAATCACTTAAGAGGGAAAAAAATGTCCGCCGAACAAAACGAAAACGAGGCTAAAGAACTCTAAACACGCAAAACACCACCAAACACCTACGGATTTTCCGAAAAAGTCGGACGACATCCTAAAATAAGGACGCAAAATCAGCCACAGCAGCGTACTACACATTAGGCTCCATTTTAGAACACTCATTTATACAATCCGGAATTACACAGCTACCCTAACGGATTTGCCTCGCGCACGCACACTATTTACACTACACACTGCATACATTCATGACGCTTACACAGCAGCTCCACAGCACTGATGCTGCAGCAACATGAAAACAGATTACCAGCTCTTCAACACAATGCTTCCTGCATATATTACTTCACAATAGGTAAAGTATATTAATTTCTTATTTTATTAATTATTCATTGCCATACCAAAAAAAAACACCAACGCTGCTCATAGCACACAAACAACCAAGAGCCTCGCAATGAGCGCCGAAGGAGCTCAGCGAAAGGCTCTCAATGAGCGCCGAAGGATCTTAAAACACCAACAAAATTAATTTTGCACACAAACAACATTACCTGCCTTACAATCTTATTGCCGTCATTTTTTGACGGGCAAGTCGCTAGTTTTATTATAATGCCAACTAAAAAGGCTCACAAATGATGATTACATATGAAATGATATACAGAGCAAGAATACCATGGATATGAAAGCTGTAGAGGGGTTTCCAAAAAATGTAATCATGGGCCCGATTCAATTGCAAGCCCGCAACTCGATCGTTGTAGGCTGTATGTCTGCGGGTGTGTTGACTGTTCCCGTTCCTGGAGCTATTCAATGCTCTACGACGCAAGTTAATGGCCCAAAGCCGATTCTGTAAACCATGCATTGGTTTGTAGCAGTTCAGGGCGGGAACATGATCAATTAATCGAGCCCGTAACCTCTCATTTCCAATCAGCCAATAGAAAATTAGACCGTCATTATTACGGCAGTAAAACATGGAGGTTACATGTCAATCAATTAGATTTGGGGTGCCAATATGCGATCAGACTCGCAAACCCACAAAATAAAGAATTATGAAAATGAATGCCAATACTGTTCTAGTTCATATGGGTGACCTGATAAGTATTAACTCATTGATACCCAAGATCGATTTAACCCCGAAATGAGACATAAAATTAAATCTTATATACTGCCGATTTGCGGGCTTGTGCAATTAATTCTAATGTCTATCATCACTTTCCCCGTTATTTACAGTGCAGTATTGATTTTTTATTTGCATTTTACAGTCCTATGAATAGGTGTTTAACCCCCTTACGAGTCTTTTCTAACACACGGGAAATTGAGCAATTGAATAGCAATTTGCGATTTTAGCCATCGTAACTTTTGTGAAAGTGAAAGATCAAAAGCGTCGGAGGCCTGTAAGTTACAGGTTAAACCATCACAATTTTTTCTAGGCCGAAACTCGTAACCCGTTTGGAGTCCGCAATAAAACGCCAATTGATTAGCAAATTAACTTGCGGCCTCACTTACGGGCTACAGTAACTTGAGAAAGCTCAATTGAATCGGGCTCATGATGTTTAGATCTGGAAGATATAAATTAGAGGTCTTGAACTGGAATTAGGTTTACCTATTTATTACAGCTAATCTAAGGCATATACTTATCAAAGTTAGGATGTCAGATTAAAACAAGTTAAATTAAATATCTGCATTTACTATGTTTTTTTTATAGAAGCTACTTATCAACATTTATACCCTCTTGATAAGTAACTTTCATCGAAAACATGGGAAGTGGAGATTTTATAAGTTATAACTTTACTTAACTACTCCACTTTCATCCCTGCTTAATAAATATAAACCCATGTATACAAGCTAATATTCAACAAGGAAACAGTATGATATTTATCTCAAACATTTTTATAAATATATTAGACATCATTAAAATCTAAAAAAAAAAATATTTTGCTATTTCAAGTGAATTCTCTGTTAAGATTGTCATTATTGCAGTACATGGTGAGACTGGCGAGACAAATGGAGCAGGACTTTTAACAAATATTCTACAAGTCTACAGGAATCACATCAAGAATTACATTTTACCTACTGTGAATTAAATCAAGAAGATATGTAATAATAAATTCTATATCTCTATAATTTATCAGTAAATATATTAATAAATTGTCAATTTTATCATCAATGAAAAAAAATACCAGGACCATAAAAAACTCATATTTTCAAGTGTATAACCATAAAGATCAATTTCATAGTAAGAGAGCAGACTATATCCATTTTGCCAACTATTCATAGAGATATCGTTTTCAATTGTTGTTCAATTTAGCATAATAAATATACTACAGGTTAAAAGATTTGAATAACTGAGCTCACAGACGCTGCAAATGAAAAGCTTTTCAAATAAATGAGGAAGCGCTGGTATGTGTTTTCTCTTCGGTTATATTTATTCTGAAAGTAATCATGCATTTTAATAATCATGGTAACAGCTATACTGCTTGACTGCATAAAGCCATTTTTTTGTGTTTTCAGACATTGCAAGTAATACACAGATTAATCTCCAAGAGCCTCATTTAATTGCAAAGCCGCAACTTTTGGTATACAGGCCATATGTCTGCGGGCTTGCTGCAGGCTTGAACTCTGCTACAATTACGGAGCGATTCAATTCAAGTTACAGGCAAAAAGCCAAAACCGTAAACCAATCGTATGTAGCATTTCAGAGCGTGAACATGATCAATTAAGCAAGGCAGTAACTACCCATTTAGAAACAGCCAATAGAAAATGAGACCATCATCATTACGCCAGTATAAGATGGAGGTTACATGTCTTTCAAATAACATTTAGAGGACCGATATCTCTCTCTCAAATCCGCAAAATACAAAATAATAAAAACGAATGCTAATACTGTTATAGTCCATATGGGTGGCTTGATATGTATTAACTCATTGATTCCCGAGATCAATATAACCCCCAAAATGAAACATAAAAATATATGATTTTGTATTGCTGATTTGGGAGTTAAAGACTGTTGTGCAATTAATTATAATGTCTTTCATCGCTTTCCTGTTCATTTACAGTGCAGTACTGATTTTGTATTTGCATGTACAGGGCAACAGACATGTTTGTTACCTCTTTGCGGGTACCCGTAGGTTTTTTTTCTACATTTGCCGTTTACGGGTGTGAAACCATTTGCGGGCTTGCGGAATTTTAGCAATTGTATAGCCATTTGTGATTTTCGTGATCGTAACTCAGACGTGAAAGATTAAAGGCTTGGATGGGGTGTAAGTTACAGTTGTAACAACCCACAGGTATTTTCAGCCCATAACCCGTAGATCGTTTGTAGCTCACATAAAGATGCCAACTGAATAGCAAATTAGCTTACGGCCTACATTACGGGATCCAGTAGCATACAATTTCTCAATTGAAGGAGGCCCCAAGTTTGATAAGGACAAATGTTGGCATGTAACTTATTACCATACAGAATCACAGCAGAAGTTACAAATGTGATACAATATAAAATGATATGTAATAACAAGTACTTTATCATTTGAATGGTATTTTAAAATCTAAAATTGGTTTATTCTAAACTCACACCAGATCTATGCTATAAGTATTATTAATAACTGCTAATACTCCCTAGCATGGACAATCCTGCATGGATTGTTTTCAGTCTAAAAGTAATTGAATTTAAAGACTTTGGGCATATGCTGACCAAGTGTAGCATCCCGTGAATAATTTACCAGCACAGGTGATCATTGCTACATCTATGTTTCTATACATGCTTTTACTCTAGCTAAAGGTTTGTGTAGGAACCAAAACATTAGGAATGTTCCATACAATATTACTTTTTGCATAATGGTACTGTGTCATCTATTATTGATTTTATTATATGGTTTGTTTATTTTCGGTCACCATCTGCAAGAACATCCAGGATCCCCCCAGTTCTTGTTTCTGTATTCTTTTGGCTGCTTGCCCAGGTTTATGAAGCACAGCAGAGAATGGTGACATCTCTTGACTTTGAATTGGAATGCACTTAAGATAGTCTGTAGTCTGTGGTACTACACCTATGATAATGCTTAGAATTTTTGGATACTGTAGCCCCTTTACCACCAAACTGTACACCACTACTCAGTTGCCTTAACCAGTGGGCTGTTGCAGATGGACAGAGTTTGAGCTAATTGAGATGAAGAATCTGAGATAGAGTAGATGTAATCAATGTTGTTGATTAGGTTCAATCAGGAGAAGAGGATGACATGGAAAGGCAAACAAGATATATACAGCCTTATTAAATTGTGATTCGGCCAATTGAATAGGGCTCTATATAAGCACATAGCATATTTTTTTGCAGAAGTTTTTAGTTAGTGAAGACCTTGTTTTTGGATAGAAGTTCACTAACTAAAAGCTTCTGTAAAAAAATATGTTCTGTGCTGATATAGAGCCCTTTTCAATTGGCCAAATCACAATTTAATAAGGCTGATAATAAGTGGAATGATAAATGAGAGGTGTAGTACAAAACATATCAGATATATAGTTGTGAGCATATGAGTTGTTGCTCACGCCGCAGGCGCTGCTTGCCAGCAACTGCGACCCTCGCAAACTTTACAACGTAACGCAAACAACATACGAGACACATTAACACCCATTACTTGCAAAAATCGTCCGCAACCCGCGGACATGAAAAAATGAAAAACACAATAAATACACACAACACATACATAAAAGGCTTACCTACAGCAAGAGGGAGCATACAGGACCTCAAAAAGTTAAGTTACACCTTCATTTAACTCAAAATAAAAGAGTTTAGACACTAAAAAATTCTCTAAGCGAGAGAAAAATGGCCGCCGAACAAAACGAAAACGAGGCTACAGGACTCTAAACACCCAAATCACCACGAGAAACACGCAAAACACCACAAAAGACCTACGGATATTCCGCTACAGACGCATACCACACATTACCCACCATTTTAGAACAATGCGGAAGTACACAACTACGCTAACGGTTTGGTCTCGCGCACGCACACTATTACACTGCACACATTCATCACGCTTACACAGCAGCTCCACACCACTAATACTCCAGCAACATCAAAACAGATTGCCAGCTCTTCAACACAATGCTTCCTGCATATATTACTTCAAAATAGGTAAAGTATATTAATGTATTATTATACACCAAACAGCATTAGCTCACTTACAATTTCATTGCCGTCATTTTTTGACGGGCAATTCGCTAGTTACTCAATAAATATAGGGTGCAGAATTCAGATATTATATTTGTAGATGCACACTTACCATAAAAGTGAATCGGAGTTGCTAAATATGGTAGACAAAATGGCTTTATTTGGGGGGCAGGTGCTACTACATTTTTATTGTAACTCACTTACAGATAAGTATAACTAGTATGCTAGCATCCACAAACTTAAAGGGGCATCTTAACAGATTACTTTCACACATTCACTGTACAATACGATTTTCATGAATTTTGTCTAAAACACCAATACCTAATTAATACTTGAATAATGACCTCTAAATAATGGGTTATTAACCTATTTAGTATTTGAGGTAATTATCAAGCTTTAATGTTATTCTTAGAAAATTATATTTGAATATATTAAAGACCAATCTATTCATATTTTGTTCAACTACAAAGCTATGCTACAATCATGTAAGAATAAAAATGAATCTTTCCTCATATATGTTTAAATTAATACTTTTTTTGGAACAGTTAGAATTTTTAATATTTACATTTCTGGAACCCATGTGATCATATAAACATTATTACGGTATGTTGTTTATATCATATAAAATTGATTATATCCCACTTAGATACAGGAAGATACAAGATAGGATACCTTGTCAATAATTAACAATATTCATGCTGACCAATTTTATTATACATTGCATCCAAAATGATTTATCACCCCTGTGTTTATTGCTTTTAACTATAACATTCTGAAGCCATATCCACTCTGTTTCAGACATCATATTGTTCACTCTGTCTCCCTGGTCTCTTTCTCTGACTCCTGGCTGTAATCCCCTCCCTCCCTGCCTCTAATTTATTGAGTCACACAATTTTTAAAATATTTTTTACAGCTGCTCAATTAGAAACATCTGCTAACTATTCCTATTCATTCTTTAAACAATGTTTCCTCTTGACTTCTTCTTCCTCATATGCCCCTGCCCTTTTTTCAGACTCTTCTTTTCAACTGTTCCCCTTCTTGTCTCCAACATAACCATCTCACCTTTCATGCCCTCCTCTCCTCTTTTATTCTCCCATGAGCTACTTTTACTTAAGCTGTTTAAACTATGTGTCTTTTGATATTCCCATTTGCAGGCTTCATTATCCGACCACTAGGGGCAGATAACATATTGCACACTAGAGCCATTCACCTCACACTGACTTTACATCAGATTCCTTCCCTCTCCATACTAATTGAAAATCTTTGAACTTTTCACACCTTCCTACCTAAGTAACTCTTACTTACTTCCTAACCTTGCTATTTCTTGTCTGCTCCTCCTCAGGTCTCTGCCTCTTAAATTCCCATGAGATTGTAAATAGCGAGTTTACATTCTTGTGGGGTGCTTTGGGAAAAAGCACTTTTTACAAGACTTGATGCTCAAAATAGGGACCTTCATCTTCTACAGTTCGTAATATTGTATAATATTGTATACTTCCTTGTTCTTAACCCTGTACAGAACTACAGAATATGTTGACGTGTTACAAATAAAATGTAATCATAATCTACTGAGTTTCACTGATCGAAGTTTCTGCTTACTTCCTCATAGAAACGAATTACATTTGTTCAACATCACCTATCCCTCATATTTAAAAGTCATTTTTATCCATTATAATAACAACACTTCTGTTTATTACATGTAATATTATTATTTTGTATTAAATGACTATTCTAGATAAAATATATATACACATTTCCTATCATCTCAAGATGGTAATGCCTTGCAATCTTCTCTAGTTCTGTTATTATGCTGTGTTCTAAATTTTGCTGTGAATAGTAGCATTTTCCTGTTCTGTTTAAAGTCTCTCATTATGCATTTTGTATTATAATTGTAACAGCTGATTTACAAAACTGATTAATAATTAGTAATTTACACATGCTTTGACATGAATAAGCCAGAAATCTACAAACAGAACAGCTGTTTCAGCCTAAAAGATATACTAGACATGTCAAGCTTCAAACACTGGCACATCAACCAACAGATTACAGCAGCAAAAAAAGACAAAAGATGACATCTTAAAGGTAAATCTAGTATGTTGGATACAGCTTGAATATGTTTATGCTGTATTCACAGCCAGAGAAGTGTAAAACTAAAGATGTCTGAGTTGGATGTCCTAGGAACTCTTGTCTGGTACTTAACCCTTGCAGTGCCAACTAATGGATTCTGTTACTAAAGCATCTAAATAAATAAACTGACCTTGTGTAATAAAATAACAACAGAGACAGACTGATATCAGTATGAAAAGTCCACATCTTTTTTTATTTTTGAACACATGTTTAAAATTCCCCTGACAACAAGTGGTACTTGTTCATACCCAATTTAGAACTAATCCCTTTGGACCCACATGCCCAAAGAGGCTGTTACAAACCTATCAACAATAAGATCCCCAACAAACACCAATAGTTGACTATGTCCACCACAGTTGCACTCAAACCTAGTGTCCTCCACACAATAAAGAATTAATTGCCTTCTTTATTCTTTCAAGGAGACAATAATTAAACATCCTAATAGCTATATACGGTAATTCAAATTCACTTGATCCTTCAAATAACACATGGAAGCATCAAGGTATTCAAAACTCCTATGCCTAAGAGATATCACACTTTTCTGTCTAATTAAACTTGCTACCATTTTAAGACCCTTTTTTTCTAGATTTTTCTACCTCTTTTCTCTGACCATATAATGAAAAGAGAAGTATTCAACTCTAAATGACTGGAATAAACAAACTAATGTAAATATAAACCCCAAATCATTACCATGGCATGAAAAATCCGATACGAACTGACAACTTTAAGCAAAACCTACTAGGTGATATAAAAAACCTGTACAGCCAAATTATATAGACAACAATCCCCATTAATATGATAAAGGTGTATATATAGAGACTCATTTAACAATTCTGCCTGCTTTGATTTACCAAATGTAACAGACAAATAAGACTCACAAATAATATCTTGCTCCTGAAGGCATTCTACAGTACTTGTATTACTACTAACCAGTTAAAACATAATGAAAGCACCAAAGAATGCCACTGAAAAAAAAAACACAGTAAAACCTTTCACTGTTTTACCTACTTTTGCAATATTTAGTGACAACAGGCACCCCTTACCATTCAAACAAAAAAGCTAAAGCAGGAGGCTTGTGCTCCACCATAGATGGGTATAGGCCTTGTCCTTGGCAGTAAGGAACAAAAAGTACTGAAACATCAGAATAGTTGCTAATCCCACTATCATTATTCAATAATATTGTAAATTCCCTCCACTCTTCCCGAACTCTACTGTAAAAATCCAAAGTAGAAGGGACAAGAGAAATACACTCCAGATCCTCAAATCCTCCCTCACTAATGAGGCTATTTTACAACTGCCTGGAAAGAAATCTGTCCATTGGTATTATTTTACAAGCAACATTGAGCTTTCCAAGAATTCACTGAGAAGCAACCAGACAATTACAATCAAAGCCTGAGATAAGTAGAGGGATCCTCTGATTTATCCTGAACTAATCCCAAAATCATTACTAACTACCATTAAACGTTGACAAATAAAATAATTACCAGGCCCCACAAAATTAAAATCATCCAAATGTACCATCAATTTAAATCTAGCTTGCATATCAACCATACAATAAATAAAACAATTAACAACTTCAACAAAAGGACAGCCAATAAAATGACAGCCCAAAAGATTATTATATGAAGCACGCGCTAGCAAAAGATAAAAAGTGGATTTAGTGTTGACCTTCACCGCGAGTGCTCACTTCCCAGCTACTTTAAACAATGTATCTGCTTGATTAAACAATGAATACTTAAACCATGACAATTCTTTATCTATGTCATTGTTCAGAGAAAGGCTATGAGTAATTAATTAAATTAGGCTTTCCTGGCTCTTTCTTGGACACCACACTTAACGGGGAAAAACTTAGTTCATAAAATGGAATGGAAGAAATACGGTCAGCCATTACTCTTAATGCCACTGGTTTTGATCATTTCTCCTGAACAATATGAGGAAACTCATAAGGCGACTACAACACCAGAACCAATGAGACAGTATCCTTATCATTCCCTCTCTACATATTAAACCAAAGCTGTATAGTTTCCTGTTTGACTGATGACTTCCTAATATGCCAATAGTTCCCTTGCCCTAATTCTCCTAAAGTAATACCACTAAAGTAATAGAAACCACACACCCTAAACAATTGGTGTTGGTTGCATTAAATCAACAGATTTCTACAAAGATTTCTACTGTAAGGAACTCTTACTGTACAAAAAATAAAATTCAACCCAGTCTGGGCCTAATGCAGTAGCTTGTCTTGTCTTTCCAAAAGCTCTCCCAAAAGGAAGAAGATCATGCACCAAAAGAACCAGGAGAAAACACTTTCCTTTCCCTTGTCTGCCTTCTACTATACATCTCACTACCAGATATTCTCTTAACTTAGCCCCTGCTTACCACATAATTTCAAGACTTAACCCTTCATACTAGGGAATTCTGAGCCCCTCTGACCATTAACACCTGCCTATCATCTACAGATGACCCCACTCCTTCATAAGAAGGACATTTGCTTACCATAGCATGAGAATAATGTCTATAAGACATCCTATGCTCTTCACTTCTACTATGCCTGAATTGCACAGCCCACTCTTTGCATCAACACCAGGAACAGGAGGATCTTTGAATGAAGATGGGGTTGCCTGCATACTAATTACATATCTTGGATTTAACCATATCCTAGGTACATGAGGCTCACACCCAGCTTGCACTTCAGATTATTCAATTACTTCATTCCCACTAAGTTGAACACTGATGGTGTTAAAGAGCACAAGGTTCTATGTAAAAATGTGTCTATTGTTTTATTTTAATTACACTAATAACAGTTGAAAATCTAAAGTCTAGGACTGTTTACAAACACACTGCTGACTGTTCCATGATTAACAACATCTGCCGACACTGAGAGGTAAAGGCTCCGTGAGCACAAAAATGTATAGCTGATTGTACAGATGAATTTGGGAAGGGTTAATTTTGTTTTTGCTTATGCTCTCTGCAAGCAGTTGTTGCTGTGAGTCTGTCTGAGGGCACTGTCAGTGACTCATGTAAACAGACACTTCAATTTTTTTTAGGAAAACTTTACAGTGGTGTGCATCAAATTGTGCTGAATTAAGTGGCCCTCTAAAAGGTGGTATTATTAAACTACCCAGGAACTCACCAAAAGACCAAGGAGTATGCACTTTCCTTTCCTCTCATCTACTATGCTTTTCACTACTAGATGTTCTCCTAACTCTCTCTATTAGAATCCTCACATTTACATTATTAGGACCCTGTTTAACACAGAATTTCAAGACCCAATCATTCGTGCTAGGGGATTATGTGTCCCTATGACCCTCTGACTTAACATCAGCCTATCATCTACAGATGAACCCACTCCGTCATAGGAAGGAAGCCTGCTGATCCTGTCATGAGAATAATACTATAAGAAGACCTGTTATGCTCTTCACTTCTACAATCTCTTGCCTATCTTCAATGGATTGCTGCCAAAGGCCAAATATTCTTTTAGACTTTAGACAACAAATTTGGGAATTCCTAGGGTTTATCCTCCTGTGTAGCTGATAAGCCTCCTCCTTGATGTACCACAGTTCTTGAATCAACAGCACTTTGTCCCCAAAATGTAGATAAAGTTAAATAGCCACTTAATTCAGCACCATTTGGACCACACCGTGGTAAAGAACTCCTAAAAGCATGTTGAAATACTTTTTGAATTTTTGCATTTTTCTTTGAGAATTCAATAAAAGAAAATCTATGTTTACACGAGTCACTGACTGCCCATTCCCAGACATGCAGCTTCTGCTCTGTGCAATGAGCAAAAGGAAAAACAGTGTTAACCCTCAACAAATCAATCTGGGCGGGTCATGGAAAGTAAGTCAAGTATGGGTTAACTTTTGAGAGTAGTAGAGTAGTTTTCCCTGAGCTTATGAATAAAATCAATCTATTTCCTCACTGCGCTCTGCAGCTCTCTGTTATTAATCGTGAAACTGCCCATGTACAGCAGAATGTATGTTTGTAAACAGACTTAAAAATTTAGATTTTTTAGTTGTTATTACTGTAATTAAAAAAACTGATTTTTTTTACATATAATCTTGACCTTCCACACCATGAAGAGCACTTACAGTGAGGTTAATGGCCCTTTAATACTGTTCATAACACAGGACCAAAAGACCCAGCAATAATCTGCTCCTGTACAGTTTCCCCAGCTACAAAGGTTAAAAAGTTTCAGCAATAACTGACTCCTTAACTGCTGATCTTGCTAAACAATATACTGGAACCAAGGAACAAGCAGTCTTTAGACACACTCACTTAGAGTCTTCCACAATGCTCCTCGGCTCATGTTTCTCTGCTTTTCCATCCTCCTCTGGACCATAGGAGTCTATATAGACTAATTCAGTATTAAGTTGCCACAGGGTCCGTTATGTATTAACCTTTAAGAACCTTAAACCCCAATCTGAGTACTTAATATTTTTAACAACTTCCGTGTCGTGGGACGGTTTTTATTTGGTTTGATTTAGGGAGGCGGGTATATGATTTATACTGTACCGCTGCTTCAGAGACTACTGAGCTAACAGCTCGGTGTCTCCTTCAGCAGGCTACATGGGGACCACAGAGCATCAGGGCTGCAGTGAAACAGCCCTGGTGCATGTCTCCAATTTACTATTAGTTTTGTAGGCATTATGATTTGAATCGATACATAGCTTTCTTCTGGCTGGTGCAGGAAATTCCAAAAGATGTCTCACACGCATGACGTCATACCCTGGTGTGGCCAGAAGACACGCAGAGCTCTGAGTCCGGAGGGAAAGTGGAAGGGGTGGGGGGAGCAAGGTGAGGATAAGGGAGCCTGGAGGGAGAGGGGAAGGAGAAGGTTGAGGAGCTGGGGTGGTAGGGGACAGGAAGGGAAGTGATGAGAATTCATATATATATATATATATATATATATATATATATATATATATATATATATACACAGACATATATGAAGAGGGATGTAGCCATGAATGTCCAGTAATCTAGATGAATAATCAGAGTATTGCAGTATATAGTGATACCTTTTTTATTGGACAAACATATTCATAGTTTTTATGATGAGAGCGAACCTCTCTTTGTCAAGTCAGAGGTAACACATAATATGAATTCCCATTCCCACATCCAAACAGACATTATAGAAATAATACAATACAGAGATACATTGTTGCATGTAACAAAAATTATTTTCTTTATGTTTTCCCATGTTCTTTTTTAATTATATGCTTTTTCTTGCGGTGTTTCTAAAGTAAGCTATATCAGGTTTGTAAAAAAAAAATGTAATAGTGTAAAAGAAGAATGGGGAAGGAAAGGAAGGTGGAGAGGGGTATCAAGTCCATGATAGCAGACTCCCACATTCACTGTCAGCCCTCAGAGTGCAGACATCCCAAATTGTTTCACATCTTAAGGGACCACAAAACACAGAAAGAATTTCATGAATCCCACCTAGTTATGTGTATCTGGTGAATTTAGTATTTTTGACCCTTTGAAGTCGCCGTTCTGAGTAATTTTAACAAAATATTGTATTCTGGTCCAGAATGGGTACTTGAAACTAGTTTATGTGGAATTTCTGAATGTTGTTACATGAATCCCACCTAGTTATGTGTATCTGGTGACTTTGGTATTTTTGACTCTTTGGAAAGTCGCCGTTCTGGGTCATTTTTACGAAATATTGTATTCTGGCCCAGAACGGGTACATGAAATTAATTTCTCCGGACTTTATGACGGTTATTGCATGAATCCCACGTAGTTATGTGTATATAGTGAATTTGGTATTTTTGATCCTCTGTAATGTTGCCATTCCGGGTCATTTTTGCTAAATATTGTATTCTGGACTGGAACGGGTACTTGAAATAAATTTCTGTGGAATGTATTTAGGTTATTACATGAATCCCACCTAGTTATGTGTATTTGGGAAATTTGGTAATACTAACCCCCTAATAAGTCACTGTTCCGGGTAATTTTACAAAATGTTGTATTCTGCCCGGAAACGGTACTTGAAATTAATTTCTATGGAATTTATGAATGTTATTACAAGAACCCCACCCACCTAAGCGTATTTGGGGAATTTAGTATTTTTGACCCTCTGGAAAGTCGCCGTTCAAGGTTTGTTTTGCAAAATATTGTATTCTGGCTCAGAACGGGTACTTGAAATTAATTTCTGTACAATTTATGAAGGTTATTACATGAATCCCACCTAGTTATGTGTATTTGGTGAATTTGGAAATACTAACCCTCTAAAAAGTCACCGTTCCGGGTAATTTTATGAAATATTGTATTCTGCCCGGAACGGGTACTTGAAATAGATTTTTGTGTAATTTATGAATGTTATCACAAGAATCCCACCTACCTACGCGTATTTGGTGAATTTGGTATTTTTGACCCTCTGGAAAGTTGCCGTTCCAGATCTTGTTTGCGAAATATTGTATTCTGGCCCAGAACAAGTACTTGAAATTAATTTCTGTAGAATTTAAGAAGGTTATTATATGAAACCCATCTAGTTATGTGTATTTGGTAAATTTAGTGTTTTTGACCCTCTGGAAAGTTGCAAATATTTTATTCTGCCCAGAACTGGTACTTGAAATTAATTTCTGTGGCATTTATGAATGTTATTACATGAATCCCATCTAGTTACGTGTATTTGGTGAATTTAGTATTACTGACCCTCTGGAGAGTCACTGTTCCGGGTCATTTTATGAAATATTGTATTCTGCCTGGAATGGGTTCTTGAAATTAATTTCTGTGGAATGTATTAATGTTTTTACATGAATCCAACCTAGTTGTATGTATTTGGTGAATTTGGTAATACTGACCCTCTGGAAAGTTGCTGTTCCGGGTAATTTTTGCAAATTATTGTATTCTGGCATGCTAAAATAGGGTTCTCAATTATATTTAACACTTCCCAATGATTTTAGCTTATGTTTCCTCTATAAAGATGTGTTCTGGCCTGTTTTTACCTGTTCCGTTTGAATTTTTGTTTTTTAAAGGGTTAATAAAGTATTATATCAAATTGGTTTTGGTTCTTATATATTGTTCTCAATAATATCTAACACATCCCAGTGATATTGTCATTGATTCCTCTTATAAATGGCCTATTCCAGGCCCGTTCCATTCCGGCTTTTACACCAACCCTCTATTCTCAGTGGACCAGAGCATTGAAGCCTGTCATTACCATATCGTCTGTTGTCCTAGGGGATGGGCAACTAGGGCTTAACATATCAGGTGGAATAAACATATATATCAAAAACTTCTGTGTAGATATTGTTGTAGAATTTAGACAGCTAATCTGAACCTCTCAATTGAACTTCATCCTTTAATAGGTCAAGATAACTTTAGTATTTTTATATGCCATTAGGGTCTCACAAGGAAAAGCTAAAATATTCTTTACTTTGTAATTTAGAGCTCTGATTTATGATATTATGCTCCTTAAAAAAATCCCAACACTGTGGGATATTCAATTTACATATTATTGTATCACTTTTTTAGTGTATTCTGTTGATATCATGTAAACACTACAATTTATTGGTAATTGCTTCAATGCTTCAGGATATTTATACTGCTTATATATAGCTTTGTGACTTTATGAGTATATTCTATTGATATCATTATTATGTGCAAACTAATATTATTATCTAACTTCTATTAAACCAAAAAATCAATTGTCATACATGTTCAGTTACTGACAGACTTTATTTAGTTTTATCTTAAATTGATATTACTGTGTATACTATAATAATATAATATGTGGTGCCTGGATCACACAGTCATTCAGGGAAAAAATGAGGATTTGTTAAGTAATATATTCATTGTGTGATGGAAATTACATGATGTTACTACATATAATGTGAGAACTATACTGTGTGACCTTTACTTTTCTTGAAACTAACAGCCTTATTAAATTGCGATTTGGCCAATTGAAAAGGGCCCTGTATAACCACATAGCAAATTTTTTTTTACAGAAGTTTTTAGTTAGTGAATGTCTATCCAAAAGCAAGGTCTTCACTAACTAAAAATGTCTGTAAAAATATATGCTCTGTGCTTATATAGAGCCCTTTTAAATTGGCCGAATCGCAATTCAATAAGGCTGTAAAGGTGCAAAACATATACAATTAGAAATGTTTGCCAATTGCTAAATGGCTTATTCCAAACAATAAAAAATAAATAAAAAAATCCATTTAAAAGACAAAAATTGTGATTACAAATAGGACGTTTATTAAGAACAAAAGAGAGCAGCCTACTGCTCTGAAACTGCATTTGACATCATAATTCTTAATTACAACCTATAAAACAATAATTGTTTACATTTATACTTATTTCTTAGCTCTTCTATTAAACACTCCTTTATTTATGTATGTTGATTAGCTTTGTTATCAATATGACTCTTTTTGAATCATTTGGATATACAGTGTTTCTTCTATTACAATGTTTATCTACAGATTTTTTTTTTAAGTCTGTATAAATTAACTTTAAATAACTATTACATTGTTGTCTTCATACTTAAATTCTTGCAAGTGTGCAGTTTTTCTTCATTTCTTGTTACCTTTGGCAACAAGTATAGTACATTTTCTTTTTAATAAGGCTATTTTTAATAAAAATCTCTTTATTTTAATGCAGCATATGCAATGTTTTTTGCTTTGATGCTACTTTGAGCAACAAATGTAGCAATTCTTTTTTTTTTTATATAAAATTACTTTAAATAACAAATGAAACAATTCTTTTCAATAAAGATATTCTTATTTTTTATGTAGCGTATGTTGTATTTTTACCTTTCCTATTATTTACAGCAACAGATGTACTTTTGAATAAAGTTTATTTCTGTATGTTAAATTACAGTTATTTTTAATAAAGTTATCTTATTTCAATATAATGTAAAATTCATATTCAATTTACAATTAGTTCTTTTACCTCATTTATCAATTGGTAAAAAATGTATAAAAAAGTAATAATATGTCCTTACAATAAAGTATTTCTAATTCCTGTTGTTATTTACTCACACATTTTATTTTTCTTTGCATGTTATGATGTTATGGGAGTTTTAATTAACATCCATAATCTCAACTGTATTTTAATTATATAACTAAACAATTTGGGGACCTAAGTACTGAAGTATTTGAGCCATACAATGGCCAGTCAACCATTGCATTAAACTTATTCCAGCATATCAATTGTTAAAGATCTGATCACCAACAGCATGCAGTTGGTTTGGCCCACAACAATATTACTAATTATATTTGGCTATAAACAAAATCAAGAGCTATTTTAAGACATGCAACTGAGTTACTAAAGGTGGAGAAACAATGATTGAAAACATAGATCCAATATCTGTATACAATTTAACAAGCTACTAATTGCAGCCTGTATGTTATAAATACTTAAATACTTAATTAAAATATTAATGTTGTTGGCATTTTAGTATGATTTTTTTTATAAACCTGTGTGGTTGTATATTGAGATGTCATATTTTTATATTTTTTAAGAATAATCTAAAAAAAAATATTGGACAAACATTTCAGTTTGAGTGACAAGCTTTTGAGAGTTCCACCACTCTTTATTAAGTCAGAAGCGATGCTGATTAACAGCCTTATTAAATTGCGATTCAGCCAATTGAATAGGGCTCTTTATAAGCACATAGCATATTTTTTTACAGAAGTTTTTAGTTAGTGAACTTCTATCCAAAAGCAAGGTCTTCACTAACTATAAACTTCTGTAAAAAAAATATGCTATGTGCTTATATAGAGCCCTATTCAATTGGCCGAATCACAATTCAATAAGGCTGTAAGGTTTTACATGAGCATTGGTTTATATAGAAAAGCGATTCACAATGTTCTGTCATACATTGATTATTCATCTTGATTCCTGGCTACCCCACTCTTCATATAAATTATGAATTAATTCTTATGCAAATTCTCAACAAATAAGTGTGTTTTAAACATGAAATATAGTTATTGATTGTTTGTCATCATGGAAAAGTATTTCTTGTATGTTGAGTCATTTTAAGTCTTCAGCTTAGAAAAAGACAATAAAATGGCCAAAACCATTTATTCACACACATCACAAACTTGCTCCTTTCTTTCAAGCCTTTGCATGGCAAAATATTGTCACATGCAAATTTATTGTAAATAAAGTTGGATTATGTGACTATGTACCTTATTTTCACATTTGCATGAGTTATTTTTCAAGAAAGAAAAAAATCAAAAAAATCACCTGTTACCTTATAATTTGTTATAAAGTTAAGAAAATATAAAATAATTATTGTTGCATTAAATTAGCACAGAGAACCTGGTAACTATCAAATACAGATCTATATTTTGTTGCAGGCTATTTAATAAAATAATAAGATATTTGACATATTCCATAGTGAATAAACTACCCCAATTATAATACAAAGTACCTGTTATGTATAATATCAATTATTGTAGATCTGCCCTCATTGTAGACACTTGTTGCTATGGTAACAATGCAGAGCAACACATTACTCAGTGATATGCTGTTGTGAGGTGAAATCCATGTAATAAGTCCACTAGGGACCATACACTATTGTTGCATGCCTGCATAATTATAAAGGAATGATAGCCTTTCGTGAAAACATCTTCAGAATTACTTTAAGAGATACTGAAAATAATAACCCAGTTATTTTAAAGGTGCAATTTCTACTATTTTAAATTGGCCATATTATTGTCCTACCAAACGTTTCTATGCTGAATGTCAACATAGGAATGAGTAAACACCCTTCAGAGGACTCATTATGTCCGACAATGGAAGAGGATTCTCATTTGGCATGAGTGGGTCTGGATAGTAACCTTGCAGCATAATTTTGTAAAATATACAAGTTTTGTAATTGTTTACGAGAGAGTCCCAACTACATTATATTATAATCTAGGCTTGTGACATACTTTTTAGACCAGTTGCATGAAAGATACTGGAAATCAGTTACTTCATGTTGTTTTTCTTGCTGGAGTTGAAGAATGAGATATTGATTGAATTGTTTTTAAAGTTCTGATTACCTAAAGGTCAGAGATATCCAAACCTCTTCTCAAGGACCCCAGACAGTTCATAATTATAATGTAACACCGTGTGAGCACAGGTGAGGCAATTACCATTCAACAGCCTCTAATATATCCACACAGTGTTAAATCTAAACCTGACCTGCCTGGTGGTCCCCATGGAAAGGTGATGCAGTATATTCCCTGTTTGAGCACTTGTTTTGTTGCAACGCTTCCTGACACCATGAATCTTGAATGAGGTGCTTTATTTTGTTATTAGTAGAAATGGGGAAGAGGAAGGAAGAGGGTGAGGGAAGTCTGTATGTTAAGAAATCTCTTAGAATTTGACACCTGGCCCCTACCTTCATTAAAAAATGGCAGTCCTATTCTCTAGAAGTGTTAATGCTCCTCTCAACAGCCTTTACCAAACTATCAGAGGTATTATCCTGTGTTTTGTTTTTAATTAAAACTAGTTTTAACTAGGTTTAAAGCAAACTGTGAAAAAACAGCCAATTTACATACTTAGGCAAGACATTACTTATTAAATGAAAAATCAATTTGTCCATTGTAAAAAAAAGCATAGACCTAGCCTGCCCATAGAGTGTCTAAACAATTTTACACTCTTTTAAAATCTGGAATGGAATAGGGGCAAACATAAGCTAAACCCCACCACTTCCACATTGATAACAATTCTCCAAACCAAAGTATACCATGCAGGGCAACACAGATAACAGTTTAGCAAAAGCTGACCTTAAAATATACACAGATTTATTTAAGGAGATAACAGTAGAATGCCAAGACTTGCAGGGAAGAAATCAGCTACGCAAATATGATCCTTTTCAAATACATGCAAATCCTTAGTTTTGGGATTAGAAAAGCAGGTATACAACCACTGACAGATTCTGAAAAGCTATATAATGATTACAGAATCCAAAAACGCCATACTACAATGTATAACATGACAGCACACAAGAGATATTGGACATGAAATAGATGAAGAAGACTGTCAGGGTATCTTAGAACTACATAACAAGCTCTCCATTTGTGTGAACTATAAGAGCATGCTTACAGAACCTTGTTCAGGTGGTACATCACTCTAGATCCGCGGGTCTCAATCTTTCTAGTGTCGCAACCCTTTGATAAAAATTTCCCAACAGGGAAAAAAGAGTTAATATCTTAATTGATTTTTACTTTGATTAGCCTTTATATACTGGTTTGAAGGATAGAAGGTATGGCTATTGCCTCAGATAATGTGAACAGACAAAACGTGCCCGTCAGGCACTACACTAGACAGCACAGCCGCGCTATGATGACATCAGGCGCTACCGATCAGAAAGCATTGCAGGAGCTTGAGGAGGGGTTGGCAACAGATCTCTGATTGAATGGTTTTAGGCGACCCCTGGCAAATCATCATTCGACCCCCGAAGGGCTCACGACCCACAGGTTGAGAACCGCTGCTCTAGATAAACTATACAGAATTGTTGCCAATATGTAAGGTAAGCTTCATAAACTTTTCAAAAGCCTTCCATAGTGGATTTTGACCTAAAACTACTAAGCAATATCCTTGTCCATCTCCAAGATTACACTTGTTTGGCTTTCCTAAAGCTCTTCTTTACAGTTTTCGCCCCAAATCTACTAAGCTTCTTGACTTTCCTTAAATCCTCCATTGCAGATTTTGGCCCAAATCTGCTAAGAAGCATCCTTGCCGGTGCCCAAGGTTCCACTTTTTCAGCTTTTATAAGCCCTCCTTTGCAGATTTTGGGCAAAAGCTACTAAGCTTGTCGACTTTGCTTAAATGCTCCATATTTGGTTTCAGCCCAAACTTACAAAGTAGAATCCTTGTCCGCATCTAAGGCTTTTCTTTTTTGGATTTTCATAAGCCCTTCTTTGTAGATTTTGGCCCAAATTTACTAAGCTTCTCAACTTTCCGTAAATGCTCCATAGCGGCCCAAATCTACTAAGCAGTGTCCATCCCTATGTCCAAAGTTACACCTCTAAGCATGTCATGCTGTTCATTCAAAAACCACGTTGCTCTCATACATCATACATAATTTTGTTAATTCGAAAAACAACTCATTCTTCATTTTGTTCATTTGAAAACCAAATTGCTCTCATACATTATTCATTGGCCCTCATTTCAAATTACTATCCTCATTTCAGATTTCATGGCTATAGCCACACATCAGCCATACTTCACCTCAGGAGAGGGACCGCACCACAGATATATATATATGTTGTGACAAGCAGGGATTTGTGCCCTTGTTTCTGGCCCTTTTGATTAAGGAACACAATTACAGGAGGTTTTTAATGTTTTTCCAAATTTACTATATTATATTCACCAGTATCACAAAATGATACACTAAAACAAATTAAAGAAAAATGACACTGCCCTAAATATCAGAGCTCCCATCCAGTATAATCTGGATGGAGCAAAAACAAAACAAACAGTGCAATATTTTGTTTTGAATTACTGGCCTTCTTCTGCAGATTGCTCATTGGTTCCACTCTGCTATATCTCAGTGTCTTTCTTTAGCTTCAGACACAAGTATGGACACTTCTTCTCAACTCAAACCAGTTGTACACACTTCTGGTCTTTCTCAGCTTCAATAAACACCTATCTGTGTTTCTCTCTTTGCAGCTCCAATACAACAGCATACACTTATGTGAGTGTGTCTTCTGCTCCAAGCAAACACTATATACAGTTCTTGCAGGCCTCAAACAAAGCCTGCAGGTCTTAAGCCCAGCTTCTCACACTGGCAGCAGTAGTACAGCCACCCCAAATTCCCACCTTCAGTCTTTTAAAGGCTATATTCAGTTGTAGCTAAGTAAACTGCTTCAGAAGTTAACTCTTTTACACCTCGTGTGGGAAAGGGAGCTTTGTAAAATCTGTTGCTCATACAAATCCCTTGTATCACTCACTGTCAAAAGATATCTCTCTATATATGTCAGGGAATAGAGAAGAGAGGAAAAATGGTGGAGCTAGTAGGGGAAGATGAATGGGGAGAGAAACATGGAGCCATTTGGGAACTGGAGGCAGTTGGAGCGGCTGTGGTGGCCAGGTAGGACAGAGGGGGCTGCATGGAGTAGCAGGGGCTGCAGGAGGGCTGCAGGGTTGGTGAGAGAGAACCACAGGCCGCTGGTGGCTATTGAGCCAGAAAGGGCCACATGGACCAGAGAGGGCTGTGTCAGGGCCACAAATGGGAATGTGAGGACCATAGAGGGCCACAGGAGGACTTGGGGAGCCCCCTGGAGGTGAGCACCCTAGTGCAGCTGCACTAATTGCACCAGTGCCAGCTCCACTCCTGTAGAGCACTGGCTTAGAGGGGAGAAGGGAGAGGAGTGATATAATAGAAATCTTCAAATATTTCAAAGGATTTAATAAAGTTCAAGAAGGAAGTATCTTCCAGCAAAAGACGAAAGGATGGTGGTAGATAAGGATAATTTGAAAAAGTAGTAATTTACGGAAACAGTAGAAGAGAAGTGGAACAACCATTGTAAAAAAAACTATTATTATATTGAATCAAAATTAAACTCATCTCTAACTTTTATAAATCTGTTTGGCTTATTTGCATGGTTTTGCCATTCATATTGCTCAATATAGGGGCTGCCATTTTCTCCTTCACAGAGATCTTTCACCATTGTTTTGCTGGATTTTGCAATAGAATATGCAAAGATGATGTCACTGTTGGGGACAGAGCCATCCACACAGCTGGACAGGATCAAATTACAAAATGACAGGGGGAGTCTTCAGTCATCTGTTAGGGTAATTTGTCTCCAAAGCAGGAGAGGAACAATTCATTAAACAAATAAAGTTTAATAATATATTATAACAAAGCAAAAAAATATTTCAAGAATAAAATCTAACTATACTTACATAAATCAAAAAAAATATAGATGTTGGAGTTTAAAATTGTATTTAATATATATATATATACATTATATGTACCTTTTATTTATATGTCTACAGATACCTTATGTAAATATTAGTTATTATTCATGAAAGGGTTTTGTGTGCTGTACATTAATATATTTAACACTATATTTGTTTAATAAAGGGCTGCTTTTCTGCTAGGGGGACGACTGAAATTAACAGCGGTCTGAAGGCTCCCCCTGTCATGTTGTAAGTGGACCCTTCCTACTCTGTAGTCACCTGCCTACTCTTTCTTCAGGAAAATCCAGCCTGGCTTGTGCTCCCCAGAAGAAGACAGGTCAGTGAGTGCATGGATTCCTCAGTTGATGGGAAGTTCTTCCGTTTGTGTTCCTCAGAATAATATTAAACACGCTTAAGAAAATAAATGAGATCCTCAGCTCCCATGTGTACAGTATGCTTATTTGAGGGACCGCAATAGATAAAGAGCAAAGCCATTTTTGGAAAAAAAAATGTTAAACAATTTGAATGTATTTACAGCAACATGTTTAAAAAGTATGTAATAAACTATCAACTACAAGCCATGAACCATGATGCATTTTGGAGACATTCGTAAATTTAGCTGTGTGCATCATGAGCACCTCCATTTTGGACAGCAAGTCTGGATGTAGCCTGAGTGAGAGGTTTAACTTATTGGGGAAAGTCTTCTATTCACCTCTTACTGTCAGGTGTGCTATTTAGGAGCCTCATTCAATTGCTTCTTCTTTTTGATCTGGGCTCGCGAGTAGAGGTTGCAGGTTACTATTCAATTGGAAAATACTTCGGAAAAATATGAACTTAACGACCGAACCGCGGCAATCAAAAAATACGAAAAACTAGAAAAATAATAAAAAATAAGTTAAAATACACTCACACACAGCACAGGGGGTGAGCCAGGAAGCCCAGGAGTGTGGTTGCAAGTAATTTTGAGCCTTATTTGTCGTGTTTCATCATTCGACAATCAGTTAAGCTAGAAAAAAAATTGTGGACGAAAAACATAGAAAATTCTGAAACTGGATGAAAACGAGGCTGAGCAAAGCCAGGCACGCAGGACTTGGAAAATACACAACGGCATAGACAGTGACACTTACACGAATAACGCCAGGCACGCCGGACTTAGAAAATACACAATGGCAAAGACACTAACACACCAGCAAAATTCCAGAAACGCGGGGCTTTGAAAATAAAACAAACGACAGTCAGTGCGCGCCACACAAACATTCAGCAGAGATGCTGGAAAAGAGATGCTGGAAACAGACACAGGGCATTCCCAAGCACAAAATATGCAGGTTAATGAACCCTGCAATGAGCGTCCCGTTCAGTAGGCGGGAGGAAAGGTTTGCAATGAGCGCCAAAGGCAAAACTGAATATACAGTGAATAAGATAATGGTATTCTCACAGAACTACATCTGATTACATTTTTTCCAATACATTATATTTTATATATATATATATATATTGCATGCTCAATATTAACAATACGTGTACATCGATATACATAACTAATGTAAATACTAACATATGAACATAACGAGAAGAATGTATTTTTATTTTCTATTATGTATCCTGTATATAGAAATCCCTTTTATGTAGTAGGGACATTTCTTTTTATTATGAGAAAAACAAATGGCAGAGGCTTTGCCAGTAGCAAAATGCTCACTTAGGCAGTCTCAGCATTCTAACATAAATAGGTGCCTGGGGCGCAACTGCGTCATTGAAAGTGCACCAGACTTCCTATACAAGATATGTCAATAAAAATTCTAGATTGCTTTTCAGTTTGGATAAAACAGACTAGAATATTTGTTGGCATTTTAGAACCAAGGAAATGATAAGAGACATATGTGAAATATGTGTGATTTATACAGTGACAATTTTCATATTTAACTATTGACAATAAGCTTCATATAAATTGCACATTTTGTTTACAAATGAGTGATTCTTCATAATTTTAGTTCATCCTTCAGCATTCTCTGATTTAATGTTCCATTAGACCTAATTAATACATTGTCAGTTATATATGCCAAATCCCCATTGTGTAGATACAAACTTCCTGTATAAACTTTCTTTCTCCCACCTTACTAGAAATTAAAATGGTATATTCCACAAGAGCATCATCACATATATAGTTCTCAGCAGAGAGTGCTTGCCAAAATCCGCTGCTAATGCAATGTTAAAATTGCGGGCTCGCGAAGTGAGTCCACTGCAACTGTCAGCATCGCAAAGCGAGGGCCGTGGTTTCGGCCAGGCAAGGAGCGCCAAAGGCGCTCCTTGCACTGGTAGAGGTGAGTGCCGTAGGCGCTCCTCCCCACGACCCATACGACTTAAACAGGGAGCGCCAAAGGAGCTCACTGCGCTGGTGGAGATGAGCGCTATAGGCGCTCATAACTATGACCTTGCATGACTTAAGCATCATACCTACGACCCGCAGGACTACAGATCAACAGAAAACTCAAATACACAATTCACAGTGCGAGACCCGTAGCACTTTGAAAACATCGGCTGTAAAAATTACGGCCCGTAACAATTGGGAATGATTTAACAAAAATGTATTTAACAATAAAAGCAAGGCCATATTTATTGTTTTTCTTGTTTGTTGAAAGAAACATAAAGCATGCCTCAGTGCCATCTTTGTGTGGGATATTACTGTAAAGAGACTCTACATCCATGGTAACAAGTAGTGTGTTAGCAGGTAGGTTTTTAATCTGATTGAGTTTGTTGAGAAAGTCAGTGGTGTCTTGTATATAGCTACTGGTGTTACTAACTAATGGTTTAAGGATGTTTTCAATTGGCCAATAAACAACTGAATACAAAAAATGGAACTAAACCTTGTAACAAACATGCCTGTAAATTATGCCAACACATTTGTAATGATGATACAGCCACACATAACAAAAAAACCTATAACATCAAAGGATCATATTCATGTACATCGTCAAATGTGGTTTATATAATACAATATACTTTATGTGACACAGGCTGTTACATTGGAGAAAATGGCCAAAAAATGCATTTAAGGATGAATTTACACAGGCATTCAATAAGAAAACATAATGAAGACAGTTATTGTAGACCAGTAGGACACCATTTTAGCCAGAATGATCACTCCATCCAAAATTTAAAAGTCAAAATACTAAAATGTAAAAGCATCTAAGAGAGAAAAGCATTTGAAATAAAGATGGATGATCACATTCTTCAACACTAAAAACACAGGACTTAATAAAACTTGGGCTTTCTAACACATTATCAGAATTTAATGTGATTTTATTTATTTATTTTTTCTACTTATACTATAACAGACTTAGCACTCTTAGGCCCTCATTCAATTGCAATTTTGCCAATTGAATAGGGCTCTAAATAAGCACATAACATATATTTTTAAAGACGTTTTTAGTTAGTAAGCATCTATCTAAAAGCAAGATTCTTACTAACTAAAAACTTCTTTAAAAAAAATATGCAATGTGCTTATTTAGAGCCTTATTCAATTGGCCAAATCGCAATTGAATGAGGGCCTTAGTGAGGTGTTTGTCCAACAGGAAAGATATCACTGTGGACTACAGTGCTCTGGTTTTTCATGTATATATTGATATATATCACATATTATAATTGTCTAACTGCGATTCGTCGTCACGCTTCAGACGAATCGCAGTTAGACAATTATAAAGTGCTGCGCATTGCGCAGAGCGCGGCGCGTGCCGCGCATCCGCAGAGCGCGGCGCGTGCCGCGCATCCGCAGAGCGCGGCGCGCGCCGCACTCTGCGCCCGAGCCGCATATGCGCAGAGCGCGGCACAAGCCGCGCATGCGCAGAGCGCGGCGCGAGCCGCGCTTGCACGCAGCGCGGCCCGAGAGCAGGTAAAAGAGTGGGGAAGGGGGGGGGTAGAGGCACAGAGGGAGAGTGGGGAAGAGGGGAGGGAGAGTGGGGAAGAGGGGGGGGGAGAGTCACAGAGGGAGAGTGGGGAAGAGGGGGGGGGGAGAGTCACAGAGGGAGAGTGGGGAAGAGGGAGAGTGGGGAAGAGGGGGGGAGAGGCACGGCACAGAGGGAGAGTGGGGAAGAGGCACAGAGGGAGAGTGGGGAAGAGACACAGAGGGAGGGGGGAGAGACACAGAGGGAGAACATGGGGAAGATACACATGGGAGGGAAATGGGGGGGGGAGAGGGGAACAGACACAGGGGGAAGGGGGAAAGAGACACAGGCCAGGGGGGAACAGGCACAGAGGGAGAGGGGGGAAGAGACACAGGGGGGAGAGATACAGAGGGTGAGGGAGGAAGAGACACAGAGGGAAGGGGGGGGGGAGAGGTACAGAGAGAGGGGGAAAGAGGCACAGAGGGGGGGGAACAGAGGAAGGGGTGAAGAGACACAGTGGCGAGACACACAGAGAGAGGCGGGGGAAGAGGCACAGAGGGAGAGGGTGGAAGACACAGAGTGGGGAGAGACACAGAGGGTGAGGGGGAAAAGACAGGGAGGAAGAGGCACAGAAAGAGGAGGGGGAAGAGACACAGGGGAGTGAGAGGAGGGGGAAGAGACACAGGGGAGAGAGTGCAGGGGGGAAGATACACAAGGGAGGGAAATGGAGACACGAGGAAGGCCGTAACAGACACAGGGCTGAGGGGGAAAGAGACACAGGCCAGGGGGGAACAGACACAGGGGAGGGTTGGGGGAGACACAGGGGAGGGTTGGGGGAGACACAGGGGGGGGAGAGATGCATAGGAGGGAGAAGGGGGAAAGAGACACAGGGGAGGGGTTTAGAGACACGGGAGGGAGAGGGAGGTAAAAACACAGGGGGGCAGGAGATACAAAGGAGGTAGACGAGGTGGAAGGAGACACAAGGGAGGGAGAGGAGGGGGGAAATAAGACACGAGGGAGGAAGTAGACAGAGGGAGAGACTCGCAATGAGCTCCAAAGGGGCTCATTGCAAGGCCTGTGAAGAGCGCCAAAGGCGCTCATCACAAGGCCAGTAAAGTAGAGGGGGAGAGGCTTACATTGTGTGGCAAACAGCATTGCCCGGCTTCAGTTTTTATTGCCGTCATTTTTGACGGGCAAGTCGCTAGTGTGTATATAATTTGTGTATATATATTTCCTTTGCTATGTTGTGTTTATTCCCCATATATGTATTTACCTGATGATGTCAGATGCTGTTTCCACTCTATCTGCATCTGCTGTTATTATTCAAACTGAGGGTTCCATCTCATGTTAGTATTGTTTGAGAATTGATAAAGGGAGGTTAAGTCTCTCGAAAGCTCGTCATTATATTAATCTATATACAGTGGATATAAAAAGTCTACACACCCCTGTTAAAATGTCAGGTTTCTGTGCTGTAAAAAAAGACAAAGATAAATCATTTCAGAACTTTTTCCACCTTTAATGTGACCTATAAACTGTACAACTCAATTGAAAAACAAACTGAAATCTTTTAGGTAGAGGGAAGAAACAATATAAAAATAAAATAATATGGTTGCATAAGTATGCACACCCTTAAACTAATACTTTGTTGAATCACCTTTTGATATTATTACAGCACTCAGTCTTTTTGGGTATGAGTCTATCAGCATGGCACATATTGACTTGGCAAGATTTGCCCACTCTTCATTGCAAAAACACTCCAAATCTGTCAGATTGTGAGGGCATCTCCTGTGCACAGCCCTCTTCAGATTACCCCACAGATTTTCAATCGGATTCAGGTCTGGGCTCTGGCTGGGCCATTCCAAAACTTTAATCTTCTTCTGGTGAAGCCATTCCTTTGTTGATTTGGATGTATGCTTTGGGTCGTTGTCATGCTGAAAGATGAAGTTCCTCTTCATGTTCAGCTTTCTAGCAGAAGCCTGAAGGTTTTGTGCCAATATTGACTGGTATTTGGAACTGTTCATAATTCCCTCTATCTTAACTAAGGCCCCAGATCCAGCTGAAGAAAAACAGCCCCAAAGCATGATGCTGCCACCACCATGCTTCACTGTGGGGATGGTGTTCTTTTGGTGATGTGCAGTGTTGTTTTTGTGCCAAACATATCTTTTGGAATTATGGCCAAAAAGTTCAACCTTGGTTTCATCAGACCATAACACCTTTTCCCACATGCTTTTGGGAGACTTCAGATGTGTTTTTGCAAAATGTAGCCTGGCTTGGATGTTTTTCTTCGTAGGAAAAGGCTTTCGTCTTGCCACTCTACCCCATAGCCCAGACATATGAAGAATACGGGAGATTGTTGTCACATGTACCACACAGCCAGTACTTGCCAGATATTACTGCAGCTCCTTTAATTTTGCTGTAGGCCTCTTGGTAGCCTCCCAGACCAGTTTTCTTCTCGTCTTTTCATCAATTTTGGAGGGAGCTCCAGTTCTTGGTAATGTCACTGTTGTGCCAAATTTTCTCCACTTGATGATGACTGTTCCATGGTATATCTAATGCCTTGGAAATTCTTTTGTACCTTTCTCCTGACTGATACCTTTTAACAATGAGATCCCTCTGATGCTTTGGAATCTCTCTGTGGACCATGGCTTTTGCTGTGGGATACGACTAAGAACATTTCAGGAAATACCAACTAGAGTAGCTGAACTTTATTTGGGGTTAATCAGAGGCACTTTAAATGATGGCAGGTGTAGTTTGACTGCTATTTAACATGATTTGGAATGTGATTGCTTAATTCTGAACACAGCTACATCCCCAGCTATAAGAGGGTGTGCAGACTTATGCAACCGCATTATTTTTATTTTTTATTTGTTTTCCCTCCACCTAAAAGATTTCAGTTTGTTTTTCAATTGAGTTGTACAGTTTATAGGTCACATTAAAGGTGGAAAAGGTTCTGAAATGATTTATCTTTGTCTAATTTTTTTACAGCACAGAAACCCGGCATTTTAACAGGGGTGTGTAGACTTTTTCTATCCACTGTATATATATATGGATTAATAATTACTAAATTACTAGATTACTGGACATTCACGGCTGCTTCACTCTTCAATTATTTATATATATATATATATATATATATATATATATATATATATATATATATATATGCTTGGGCATTGAGAATTTGAACAAAGAAACTAAAAAGCAAGTTTTGAGGGGCACTGCATCAATGAGCGGTAGATCCACCCCTTCTTCCTGTCCTGGGAGTAGAGTTGAATTATCCCCCCCAGATTTTTGGGGGCTCCTATGCACATGCACTGTAGGATTGTAAAGTATTTCGTCAGATTCTGTGTTAAAACACAGTTACGTGTGTATATAGATAATTCTATCCATACTTTTTTTTAGAAATCTCTATATCTATTTATCTTTTCTTTTACATATATCCACACACATATCTTTAATATACATATATTAATATATAGATCTTTAGTGACGCAGAGCATGCTCTGAGAACAGTATGCTCTACAGCTAAGACATCTAATTGGATTTATCAATGCTCTTCTAGGAAGCAACAGTATTTACTATATATTTTTGAAAGGGTTATATATTAGTAGCCAAAATTCAGACTACAGTAGCAATGTGACCCTTCTTGTATGAAGAACCAGGTCGAAATCTAAACTTCAAAAGTAGGATAAAGGTGATTGTAATCTGTTTTAGTCCTCACACTTTGTCAAAAAGCTTCTACTCTGTAATTTTTATCACATATATAGATGTCAACGCTGCGGCCCTTGCGAAGCAAGGGACGCAGTTGCTGGCAAGGAGCGCCAAATGCGCTCCTTGCCAGCAATCGCAGACTTTAAGCCCGCAAATGCGGAGCCTCGCAAATCGAGGGGCCGCATTTGCGGCGGTGGAGACTCCCACCATGATCACAACATTTACGGACTTACCATCCGCAAATACAAGCCGCGTCAATTACAAACAAAAATACTACGACCTTGCAAAAATACGACGGCCGAAACAGGCGCACGAAAACACAACAAACACATAAAAAGCTTACCCACAGCAAGGGGGGTCACCCAGCACCTCTAAAAGTGAAGTTACACCTCAATTTAAGTAGAAATTAAAGAGTTTAGACACCCGAAAATCCCATAAGTGAGAGAAAACAAAACGAAAACGAGGCTACAGGACCCGAAACACGCAAAACACCACAAAACACATACAGATTTTTTTTTTAAGCCGAACGAGGTACAAGAACAAGGACGTAAAATTATCCACACCGGCGTAATACACACATTAGGCGCCATTTTACAACACTAACTTACACAATGCAGAAGTACACAGCTACGCTAACGGCTTCCCCTCGCGCATGCAGCGTATTTACACTACACACTGAGCACATTGCTGACACTTACACCTCAGCTCCACAACACTCAAAACACACATTGGATGCTGCGGCAACATCACAACAGATTGTCAGCTCTTCAACACAATGCATATATTACTTTCTGCATATATTACTTACAAATAGGTATATTCATTTATTAATGTATTATTTATTTGATTACCATACACCAAACAGCATTAGCTCACTTACAATTTCATTGCCAGGCAATATTCTAGTAACTATATAATCATTGTATATTGGCATACTTTTCATGGATCATAAGTAGTAATCATAAATAATACTGGAGAGCTGTGATGTATGTGTGTATCTTGCATTAGTGTCTGGTTTGTGTGGGGATCTTGAATGTGTTGTGTTTATGGATAAAAGGGAAGGAGAAATGCTGCAACTGGAATAGTATATTAATAATTACAACTGTAAATAATTACAATGATAAAGCTGAAAAGATAAAAACAGGTTACATGTAATGTTTTTATGCAAGGAGCCACACATGCAGAGATATTTATCTGTTTTAGCAGTGGAGGGGGATTATCAGCGTTATTAAATTGCAATTTGCTATGTGCTTATATAGAGCCCTATTCAATTGGCCAAATCGCAATTTAATAAGGCTGCTAGTATGCTTATAAGCTTTCATTTCACTTTTTGTTTCCTTTGTAATAACATTTGCCTTCCAAGTTCTGCTCTTCGGTAGAGCACACAAACACAATCACACACACAGACCTTGCATGTGAGCTTCTTATTCTTATTCAGCATGTTTCTAATTGGTGAAAAAAGTGAATTTTTACATTGTGAGGGAGATAAACTAGAATAAATGAGTCATATACCAAAGGATATTATCAAACTAAAAAATATAAATGTAATAAGAGGCATTACAAATTGACTACATATACTTTTAATGTGATGTGTAACATGCTTCCCAGTTATATTATTACATAAATCTAGAATGCATCACAAGTATTGCTTCCCTTTATACATTAACACAATTACAGTATATTTAAAATAAAATTCACAGTAGGTAAGGCGTAGCAGTGATGATACCTTTTAATGGCTGAGTAGTATTGGATCACTACCTTTCAAGGTTATTATATCCCTTCATCAGATTCAAAAAAATATGTTTAATCTATTCTAGTATAATTTGCAAACTATATACAATAAAAACACTACATATAAAATAATTACTATGAGTAACAAGTAAGACTAACTCTACCTATTATTATTATTATAGTTTATTTGTAATGTGCCAACATATTCTGTAGCGCTATACATGGGTTAAGTTCCAGGCGGAGACAAAAACAATATAAACACACTGGAAAGAATGGAGGTCCCTGTGTTTGAGTTTAGAATCCAGTGTCCATAGTGCTTTCCTCAAAGCGCCATGCAAGATTGAAAACTTGCAAACTTGCCAGTTTCAAGAAAAAGTAATTTTGATGGTGTTTTTTATCACTCTATTTATTAAAAATACTGTGTGTATTTTTATTTGCTAAGTGCCATCATGTGTACAGCACATTAGAGAAACAAAGTATAAAAAATTACAAGACAATATAGCTGTATTTAGCACAAAGAAAAACAATGGGTTACATAGCTCCTCCTGGGAGAGTATACAATCTATATACGTATTTGCCATTGTTAAGATAGACAAATGTGTGCAAATAATATATCTGTGTAGGAGGATGCTCAGTGTTTCTGAAAATTATGAGTTATGGAAGACTGGAAAATTAGATGTTTTAGACTGTGGAAATTTTTTTTAGAAGAAGGATAAAGGAGTTAAGTGTACTCACATTTCTGTTTTACAGTGAGAGGTAGTTGTGCAGTGGCTGATGGTTATTAGTTGAGTGATGGTTACCAGTGATAGTTACGCAGTAATTGATAATTACATGGCGAATGAAAGTTTTACGCAGAGATTGGTAGTTATGCAGTGAGCAGTAGTTATGCAGTGAGTGGTAGTTATGCAGTGAGGAGTCGTTATGCAGTGAGTGGTAGTTATGCAGTGAGCAGTCGTTATGCAGTGAGTGGTAGTTATGCAGTGAGCAGTCGTTATGCAGTGAGTGGTAGTTATGCAGTGAGCAGTCGTTATGCAGTGAGTGGTAGTTATGCAGTGAGGAGTCGTTATGCAGTGAGTGGTAGTTATGCAGTGAGCAGTCGTTATGCAATAAGTGGTAGTTATGCAGTGAACAGTCATTATGCAGTGAGTGGTAGGTATGCAGTGAGCAGTCGTTATGCAGTGAGTCGTAGTTATGCAGTGAGTAGTAGATATGCAGTAAGTGGTAGTTATGCATAACTCTCCATTATAAACTTCCAAATACCACTGTTCTGAAGAGATAATCACGTTTAAAAAAAAATAAAATATATATAAATGTTGGAAAAATGTGAGTCACACTAAGAAGTATTCAGGAAAAAGTCCTTAAAGTTACTTTCTAAGACCCCTCCATGCACATATCTCTCACACACGCAATGACTGGTGAAGAGGGCGAGTGTAAGAGGAACGTGTGCTTCGGCGCATGTGCATGGGGAAGGGTAGGTGCCAAAGACAAAAGCTTCAATGACGGAACAAATGCACAAAATTCCCTAAATCACAGTAATGTTTTACTGCCTGTTCTGCAGTATATGAGCCCCATACAATTGAACAATCGTAAGTTCCTGGAGCCCGTAAGTGAGGCCGTAAGTTAATTTGCTATTCAATTGGCGTCTTTTTGTGGGCTCCAAGCCGTTTACAGGTTACGGGCTTGAAAACTTTGCAGTAGTTAAACCCGGAACTTACAGTTTCTCAAATCCTTTGATCTCTCCTGTCCGCAAGAGTTCCAATCGCTAAAATCGCAAATCGTTATTCAATTGCTACAATTCCCCAAGGCCGCAAATGTTTTCATACCCTTAAATGGCTAGAACGGGCCCACAAGGGGGCTTAACCCCTGTACGTAGCACTGTAAATGCAAATAAAAAAATCAATATTGCACAGTAAATGATGTGGAAAGTGATTAAAGAAATTCGAATAAAAGGTCTCAAGCTCGCAAATCAGCAATACAAAATGATAATTTTTTATGTGTCATTTCGGGTTATATTGGTCTTGGGAATCAATGAGTTAATACATAACAGGCCATCCATATGGACTAGAACAGTATTGGCATTCATTTTTAAATAATTTTGTATTTTGCGTTTTTTGCGAGTCCCATTGTGTATTGGACTTCGAACCTAATTGATTGACATGTAACCTCCATGTTTTTCTGCCGTAATGATGATGGTCTAATTTTCTATTAGCTGTTTCTAATTAGGTGGTTACGGCCTTGCTTAATTGATCATATTTAGGCAGGTGGGGAATTTGAATTGTTCTTTCCCTCAGTTAAGTTAATGTTTCACTGTGCCTTTTGTTTTCTACCCTATAAATATGTTGTGGTTTTTCCATTAAAGGGTGTTCTGTTTGGATTCACCTAACCAAAGTGTGTCATTTTATTATTTTGTCTCCTGAAACTCTGCTGGGTCCTAATGAATGGACCATATACATCTGGGGTAGGACTGACTTCCTTTTCAAGCCGAATGAAGATCATATTGTACTGACTGGTCTGATTCTCTGACCCTGGGTTCCTGATTTCCTGACTGGTGGTTGTGATTGGCATGCTGGGTGCCAAGAAACATAAACCCTCACAATCCTGTGGTGGATTCCTGTAACAGAAAGGCAGGAGGTTTTGGTCAACCTGGTCCCTTCCTGTCTTTTTCAGTAGTCTGTGATGAAAATAGCGGGCTTCAGATTGCTAGTTAACTGCTTTGATTTTAGCCTGTCTGACTCTGTAGTGGTGCCACAATAGTGTCCTCCAGTGTAGTATGCAGATTCCCTCTCCACAATTTTCAAGTACTCAGGTACCATAAAATAACATACTGCGCTATGTATTAGCATAAAGAAGCTGAAAAAGTTAAGCTAAGTGTTTAAGGAATGATTCACTGTTAAAAAAGCTAGTGCAAAATACAGATAGTTTTGAATGCTCTTCAAGATGAAATTATTTTCCTGTTCTCATTATCTGTTTTGGCAGGCAAGGGGGTGTTATAAGAATACTATTAGTTTATACTAGAAAGGACTTACTGAGCACACTATTTCTTTTTTTAAATGTGTTGTAATACATTTCATCTAATATTTTTAGTTCATTCTTATTGTATATAACTTCTTGACATCTGTGTGTTGACCATACAATATAAGGTTTAGATATATGTATTTAGACAGGGAAATTATTAAAAGACTACTGAATTGTAATACCTATAGTTCAAAGGGACAGCACTCAAGGCAAACAAAAACAGGATCTTTAGAAATGATATGTCCTTGTGAGGGCCACTCCCTTCCTGATACCTGAGAGAATGGGCATTCACTTCTTCTTAGCATGGTCTCTAGTCCAGGCCTGTCTGGAGAGTTACATTATTACATTCTGCTCACCTTCTACTCAGATCCAAACTCTAGTTTCCTCTTGTTCGCTTCCTGGTAGGAACACAGTCTTTCTCCAACACAGCCGGATGTAAACCAAGCACAAATGAGTCCTGTACTCAGGGGTGTAATGTACCAAGTAGGTAGCATGAGGATAAAAAACATTTTTTTTTATGGAACTTACATTAGAAATGTTGCATGCTGGACCCCTTTTTTGTTATAGTTATGGTATGCTCTTTTGAAGAAAGTGAATTGATAACTGCCAAGTTTTTTCTATAGGAAAATAAATATAGCTTTTGAGATTAACATAGCAAACATCTAATTTTGTTCCTAACAGTGTTAAAAAAAAAACTATGTCCTTGTATGCAGTTACGATTTCTTCTCTGTTCTGTTAAAAAAAAAATGCTATAATGTTGAGGTACTGAATGAAATTATTAAATAGAAGTGCAACATCCAGTAGGATACCCCTCCCTGTTAGGATTTAGGTTAATAAGTAGTTCAATATTGAAGGTCACATGGCCTCAATCAATTGTGATTCGGCCAATTGAATTGGGCTCTAAATAAGCACATAGCATATATTTTTTAAAGAAGTTTTTAGTTTGTGAAAACCTTGCTTTTGGATAGATGTTTACTAACTAAAAACTTCTTTAAAAAAATATGTTATGTGCTTATTTAGACCCCTATTCAATTGGCCAAATTGCAATTGAATGAGGGCCACAGTGTCTAAATTTCATATTATGCTCATGGCTGTGACGTTCTACTGCTTCTGTTGGGCTTCTGACTCCAACCAGTCAATTTAGCTTACTGTCACCAAAACGTCCAACAAACCACAAGAACCAATAGCCACCCAGCAAATGCCACCAAGTCCCATGAGGATTCTGCAGTAATAAACCCAGTAATAAGGATTATTATTCCTTTAGAAATAAAAACACACTCCAAATATATACTGTATGTTTAAACTGACAACAAACTTTATTGATTTGGTCCAGTATTTATGCACACTCAGTCCAGGCATATTCTATCACCACACCTCCCCCTAGAGAGGGGGTCTAACCCAACACCCATATTATTCCTTCCTGCTTTGTGTATCTGGCAGGGGGGTCTTTTGATGCCTGTTTGTCCAGGAAGGGAAATAAATCACATATTAATTTTAGACGTTGCCATTCCTCTGTCGGAAAGCCTTCTCCACCAGAAGGGTAATATTATTAATACTCTTTGTAGACAAAGTAGGTACCCCCACAACACTCTGCTGTCCCACAAACAGGTAACCCGGTAACTGGATACCCTTTGCCTATATATTGTGAGAAATACTCTGTAGTATATCTGTCTAGTCTCACTCAAAAGATTGATCCAGCTCCGGAATACCAGGCAATTCTACCCTGAACAGGAGAAACAGCAAACACCAGACGTATTGTTTGTTCTTAGATTGAGCGCCTCTCATTCTTTTTGATGAATTTCAAGAGTTACCTCAGCTTTCTAGAGCTCCATAAGTATTATTGGAGCCCAAAAAGTTATGTGACCGAATGGTTTAGAAAACACTGACTTGTGAACATACTTCTAAGTGTGCTAAGTGCTTAGACCTGATTCATTGATAGAATTTTGAACCCAGACTTTATTTTGGTATGTTAGTTTAGCATGAAGAATGATTTTACCTTCAATGCTCATTCTCACGTGTTCTTTTAAGAGGATAAACACTTACATTAGTTTAGCTCACTTGCAGAGCATTTGAAGGTTCTATTCCTTTTTGTGAGTTCACTTAAATATTTCACCTGTCAGTTCACAAAATGGTATCACAGATTATAATCAGACAGCTTATATAGTACAATGTAAGCTTTTAACGATAACTAGTATTGAAGAATTCTCCACTATATCCATAGTATATAAATATTTCAGTCTGAAGCATTTATGATTAGTTTATGACTAGATAACTAGAGAATGAGTGTTGATCCAGGGAGTAATCCAACTGCCAGTATCTGCAGTAAGGAAGAATTTTTTTTCTTCTCCCAAGACAATTGCCAATGTTTCAATGGGTGTTTTTCTGTTTGACTTCCTTTGGATCAATTATTAATCAACAATTAATTAACATATTACAAAGATCAGAAAAGATCTAAAAAGGTTGAATGGACTAAAAGCCTTTATCTCAATTACTATGTAACTCTATTAATCGTGTAAAATACATATTATTTATTTCTCTATTTCTACTGAGATAGTGGTTGGGTCAATGGTAGAAAGCCATTACAGCTGCCATTGTTTTTACATGATAAATGAAAGTGCAGAGGTAACATATATGCACAGTTGCCATATTTGCTGTTCAGTAAAATCATGCTTAACTACCCGAAACATGGTCATCAATCTTGGAAAATGAACAGTTTTTCATGACTTTTTCAGTTTCTTAAAAACCTGTATCTGTTAAAATATTCAATGCATTATGTCAAGAAAAATAGACAAATATAAATTGATATTACATTGTATTAATTTAGTGGTAAGATCTTGCAAAATGGGCAATATGAAAGGCAATCTTCCATGGTAGAGAAAATCTAGGCCTGACTTAAAGGACCAATGAATGTGGTTCACATAGTTTTTTTTTTTTTATCATTAAATTTGATAAAAGGCAAAAAGTGTTTTGAAAGTAAAAAAAAGGAAAACAACCTTTAGAATTGTAGTTTTATATTAAATTATTTTTACTGCTGTATTCCATTTAATTGTTCAGCTTATTCTGTCAGTTAGTTTCTCAGAATGTTGTAATACTACTGGCAGTTGTAGATAACACATTTACATATATATTCATAGTGCAGCTAGATAATTAATGTGCTTTGTCTTTTCCAAGGAAAAGAGAAGCATGTCTATTTTTTTTCGTGCAAGTGCACTCATCACAATGGACCCAATACCTTATGGGATTATTAGCGAATTAATGGCAATGATTCTTCCTTAACAAAAGATGTTGATTGAGCTGACATCCAGGTCTCTATTCCTGTCATATTCCATACTGCATATCCATACCACTCAGTGAATCAGCACTGTCATTTCTCACAATCATTAATAGGCGGTGGTGCTTCCGAATTTGTCAAATTTACTGTCCATGACCCAAGGGCATTTAAAGGGTAGCATTTGGATTTGGAGATCTATGTTCTCAAGTCTGCAGGCAATGCCATGTTCCAGCACTGTGTATTAAATAAATGTATCAGCTTATTGGGAAGCATTGCTAGTAGTGTCCACACTGTAGTGAACGTGAGGTACAAGCCTGAATTAGAGTAAAGTGCTGTATGTAGCATTGTACTGTATGTTACTAACCAAGTGTAATGTTCACATTATGTGCATGCGATATCAATGGTTAGAGTTTTACCATACAGTAAAACAGAACACAAACACTATAGAAATTGTAATAAAGAACTGTAATTATGTACTCATGACAAAAAGAGTTAAATAAAATCAATGATGAGATAATTATAAACCCTACAAAGTATCAACCTAGTACAAAGTCAAAAAAGTTTGTATCAGTTACCATTGTAAGACACAATCTGGGTAAAGTAACAGTAAAATAAGAAACATAATTGCTGTAAGAAAAACATAACTAAAAAAAAATTACAGTGATTTATAGATTAGACCAATTGCTGGTCTGGTTGAAAGTAATATAAATCACATGTGAAATAGTTAAACATCACCAGTTTCATGTAAAAACCATGCCAGTAGTAAGCTGACATTCACTGTGTATGCACTGTGCTAGCTTGGGTTCTCTTTTGTCTAGTGATTAGATTACTGTGCAACTGTGTTTTTGTTGATACTATGCCACGGCTGTGTTTAAATCATCCAGATACTTTCTGTTTTGAATGGTCTTGAACACAAAACAACAGAATGGCATTCACTGACTCCTCTAAAACTAGTCTGAAAAGCTTTCTTTTTTCACGATGGAAATAGAGTTCCTTCTGTACTGTCAGCTTATGCTGCTAATATTAAAGAATAGCACAAAAATATGAAAATCTTTTTGGAAAAGATACAGTATGCCAAATACAATTGGAACATGTGTGGTGATTTGAAAGTCATTGCACTGTTACTTGGTTTAAAGCTCAGCTATACCAAAAGTTGTTTTTGAGTGCAAGTGGGACAGTTAAGACAGGACAAGTTATTACATCCAGAAGGACTAGTGTCAGTCACTTATTGTCAGAGACAAAAATGTTGCACACCCTCATTGTTAAAGCCATGGGTAAAATGGTGCTAGTTTTGCTTATTTGAAGGAAAACTATGACCCTTAAAATTAATGGATTTGATCCCTGAGAATAGCACTTGGGCCTCCATTCAATTGCAAGCCATAAATTTGTGGTTGCAACAGTTACAGAGAGATTCAATTGATCAACAGCTACCTGACCTAAAGCCTTAACCGTAAACCATGCACCAGTAAGTAGCATTTCAGAGCATGATCATGATCAATTAAGCAAGGCCATAACTACTGATTTAGAAACAGCCAATAGTAAATTAGACCATCAATAAAACATGGAGGTTAAACCATAATCAGTTAAAGTTTAGAATTCCAATATGCAATCAGACTCGCAATCCTACATTGTACAAAATAATAAAAATGAATGGCATACTGTTCTAGTCCATGTGGGTGGCCTGATATGTATTACGTCCTTGATTACCACGATTGATAAACATTTATTGCAGATTTGCGAGCTTGAGACTATTGTGCAACTAATTCTAATGCCTTTCATCCCTTTCCCCATCTTTTAAAGTGTAGTATTTGCATTTACAGTGTTTATCTCTCTATCTGGTACGGGTAGGATTTTCTTCTACATTTGCCATTTTGGGATTTAAAGGCAATAGCGGGCTTGAGGAATTGTAGCAATTGAATAGCGATTTGTGATTGTAACATTTAGGGGCTTGAAAGATCAAAGGCTTAGATGAGTTCGAAGCTACGATTTTGACAAGATTTTCAGCCTGTAACCCGCAAATCATTTGCGGGCAAATTATTTTACGGGCTCTATTAAGGCTCTTGTAACTACAATTTGCTCAGCTGAATGGAGGCCTTGTATTTGTTCCCTGAGAATGGCAAGCAATGGCAAGCAATTTCAACCAGACATCTTGTGCATGGAAAAGAGGTACCCGGGCAAAAGAGTCCTAATTTGCTTGCTGGCTACTACTGAACACTTGATCTTCCAGATGCTAAGCACTCAAGAAAATCATCAATTGTTATTTTTTAAATAGCATGAATAGTGTTATAAATGTACATAAATATATGCTTTTTTGGTTTTAACCTTTGTATCACTTAAAATCCGTGTGTGATAGAGAAAAACTAGTAACATACAGGTGCTCACAAAGCACAGATTTCAACTGTGACATCTACTTAAGACCTAACAAGTCTCTGTTTGAGCCAGTAGAGAATTTTGTTTATATGTACAACTGAATGTTTATATTGTTTTGCCTCACTTCAACCAGGTTACATATCCACTTTACATAGCCACTTTATAATAGAACTAAACAGAAACGTTATCCCTAGTATGATAACCTTTCCTACAAGCTTTATAGCCGAGGGTCCATGTTCGGTACTGCTGGGCCACACACAGTCCTGGATTTGAGGTTATCCTTGTCGCACCCAGGTGAGACTATTGCTTCTTCAGTCATGCTGATTGACTTACCTGAGCACAGAAAGGAAATCCTCAAAGGCCCAGCACGACAGAACTTGGATACCTCTGCTATATAGAGACTAGCAGTCCAAGATGGACCATCAATGACACAAGCAGAGTCCACTAAATAAAAGTTTTTGGGCAAAATTAGTTTATGCTACATATCTGCTAATGTTAGTTTTTTTTCCCAAACTACAGTTTATTACTAAAGACCTTGTCTTTGACCCTCACCTACTGAAATGAACTTGTTTACATTGGAATCTACATATGGCTTATTAGCATTTTAAGTGACACAATAATGAGAAGGGCCTCTGAGACAGCTGCACGGAATTCATTTCCGTGTTGAGTATGTGGAGCTTAAAGGGAACTCATAGTCCCCAGTGTAAACAATTAGCATGTTTGCATGCAGATTGGATGATCTTGGTTAATTGACTGGAAGGATGTGCTATTATGTTGAAATCGAAAAATATGTTGAATGTGTGTACATAAAACAGTCTAAAATGACAAAAACCGATGCTGCTGTTTAAATGTCTGTCGGTTACTGGTGTATCATTTACACAATATATGTGCCTGTTTATCCAGATTATGTTTTTTTTTTAATGGTATCAAATTATATTGTTATAATGAGTTGTGCAGGATAATTTAAACAAACAAGGCAAAATATCAAATTTTATAATGGATTTAATCAATACTGATTTACATCATCAAACAGAGCAATGAAGATCAAGTGAAAAAAACTTTTTAAAACGGAATCACTGTTTTCTAAGAGCTAGTATATTGCCTGGTAATTCCTTTGACTGCCTGCAGTTAATGTTTCAGTAGATTCTGAAAGGACCACAAATCACAAGCACACTGTAAATTTTAGCTGCAACCAAAAATGTCAGCTTGATCATCTGGGTTCTTTAGACATTCCCAAAACGAAACATGAGGAGTGTATTATTGCAGTAAAGACAAATATGAACATTTAGAAGCAGCTTGTATTTTTTTGGAATGTGCCTATAAGCTTACTGTATGGTGCAGAAAGGATCACCCGATTAAGGTCAACAGTAAAATTATAAAAAGAACTTCAACAATTTTTTTTTAGACATTTTCTGTTTGATTTTATCTGCACTACATTAAAGTGTAGAAAAGTTTTAAAGACTTTAGTGTCCCTTTAACTGATTTGTTATCTTCTTTGTCAAAACATCATTTGTTTGTCTGGTGCATTTTTACCTATCATATTCATGATTTTAGGTTTTTATCTAAGATTTCTCAAATTTCACTGATCTACTCATCAGGGGCGGATCTATCTCCGGTACAGCCGGTGCATTGCACCAAGGCCCTTCACTGGAGGGGCCCTAGTGCTCTCTAAATATATGTATGCTTTTTTTTGTACTTTTTATTTGCTTAGTATAGTTGGCTAGATGTGCCTCCCTCCACATCACCCCACCCAACCAGGGTCCCCCGGGGCCCCTCAAGGCCCCCTCAGTGTACCACCCTAGAAATTAATTTTGCCTCTGAACGAGAGTGCACACGCATTCGCAATCGTGACTGCGCACTGCATTAAACTCTGCAGGCAGGAGGTAAGACTGTGCTTATGCACATTAGAGATTTAATTTTGTTTTAATAATTTAAAAGCTTTATGTCTGGCTTTATATATATATATATATATATATATATTGTGACCATTTGCCCCCTAGAGGATGGTGCCAAGTAAAGAAGTGTAAAGAGTTCTTTACAGGAGTGACAGAGTTAAACTCCTGAAGAACTCCTAATTGGTGCAGGTGCAACTTCTCTTTAAAGCCTGGAAAGCAGACATGGGGAGGGTGTGACTGATTAGGCTCTGGCCTAGGTTGTGTGCGGCTGCTAAGCAGCCAGAGCAAGCCACAGAGAGGATCTTGCTGGCTGGTCCTGTGTGGATCTACATTTTGAACTTTGGAAAGCAAACCTGAAGGAGATCACCTTGTTTACTGGGGCTGTGAGTTTTGGACAACAGAAAGGAGTGCATTCTTTTTTCAGACGCTGGACGAACAGAGCTGACAGCAAGAGCGACTAGAGACTCAGGAGGTGAAACTACAAAGACACCAAGTAAGGAAAGTGAATATTGAGGATTCCCAGGCAGAGTTGCCTAAGATGTCTAGGCGAGTGTGGAACTGTCAGAGGAACTGAATGAAGGCAATTAATGTGGACCACAAAATAAGTTTATATGATATAGAAATAAGTCCCTTGAAAGAAAGAAAGGGATTTAAACCAGATAAGATTGCTATCTGGACTAATTAGAATACATCTTATACAACAAAGGGTCACTTTAGACTAGTTACAATACTATTCACAGCTACATATATATATATATGATTAAGGACAATTATCAATCTAAAAATACAATATAGATCGGATAGATCATATTAAGAATTGATTCTATGAGACACTTAATAAACATTATAATAACAGCTTTTTGATTAAATATACACACACAATCACATGGTAAGAAATGTTGTTGCCCCTCCAAAGTGGGTTGTAGATATTTCCTGTTAAATATCACTGTGGCAACACATTTCTCTACATCTAGCCATTTTTTTTTTTCTAATTCTGATCCTGGATTTTTTACTATTATATTTTAACCGCTGTTGTGATCAAGATTTAATAAAATTATTCTTTTAAAATAAAGAGAGTTATTTTTCCCACATAAATCCTATAATTATAAATGTTGGGTGGAAAACACCTTGGGAACTAGCAGTCATTAACAGTCAGTAACATTAAGTATTTTAACAGTGACAGACAGAATAACAAAAAAGAAAGAAAAACTCATGTCAAAAAAGATATAAATTGATTTGCAGGTCAATGAGGGAAATAAGTATTTGACCCCTTCGACTTAGTACTTGGTAGAAAAACAGCCCCAAAGCATAATGTTTTCACCTCCATGTTTGACGGTAGGGATGGTGTTCTTGGGGTTATAGGCAGCATTTTGTTCTCATCTGACCACAACACTTTCACCCAGTTCTCCTCTAAATCATTCAGAGGTTCATTGGCAGACTTCAGATGGGCCTGCACATGTGCTTTCTTGAACAGGGGGACCTTGCAGGAGCTGCAGGATTTCAGTCCTTCACAGCATAGTGTGTCACCAATAGTTTTCTTGCCTTGAGATCATTAACAATATCCTCCTGTGTAGTTATGGGCTGGTTCCTCACCGTTCTCATGATCATTGAAACTCCACAAGGTGAGATCTTGCATGGAGCACCAGACCAAGGGAGACTGACAGTTATTTTGTGTTTCTTCCATTTGCGAATAATCGCTCCAACTGTTGTCACCTTCTCACCCAGCTGCTTGGCGATGGTCTTGTAGCACATTCCAGCCTTGTGTAGGTCTACAATCTTGTCCCTGACATCCTTGGACAGCTCTTTGGTCTTAGCCATGGTGGAGAGTTTGGAATCTGATTGATTGCTTTTGTGGACAGGTGTCTGTTATACAGGTAACAAGCTGAGATTAGGAGCACTCCCTTTAAGAGAGTGCTTCTAATCTCAGCTTGTTACCTGTATATAAGACACCTGGGAGCAAGAAATCTTGCTGACTGATAGGGGATCAAATACTTATTTCCCTCACTGACCTGCAAATCAATTTATAACTTGTTTCACATGCGTTTTTCTTGTTCTTTTTTTTTTGTTATTCTGTCTTTCACTGTTAAACTACAGCTACCATTAAAATTATAGACTGATAATTTCTTTGTCAGTGGACAAACGGTCAAAATCAGCAGGGATCAAATACTCCCCCCCCCCCCCCACTATATATATATATATATATATATATATATATATATATAGTAAATAAATAATACATTTGTGTTTACATTTAAATGTCTGAAAATCAGTTAAAACTTATTTTTAGACATACAAATGTGAACACAAATGTACTATATATATATATATATATAATGAGTAAATTGGTACGGGGGCCCAGTGAACAAAAAAAAAGTATTTGCACCCGTGGCCCAATATTTTTTTTCTTTTTCCCTTCATTCACTAGCTCTGCCACTGCTTCTCATAATATGTGACATTGTTGTTGCCAAAAAGCAGTATACAGCAAGTCTGTTCTGAATTTCATACACAACTTTAAACTCACTAAATTAGGAATGCACTTTGGTAGAGTAACATCTATGAAAAATTAGAGCACTGTTCACATTTATTATACATTACCATCCTGAGGTTTGACACTAACTAAAAAGGCAGTTAAAATGTGAGACATTCAAAAGAAAGTCGATATTCAAACTGCAAAAGGACAAATGCCACTTAGGCTCCTGTAGAAGCTCAGTGCATGCTACATACTAGAACAGGTTGAAAAGTGGGAATCTCTTTCTCATGAATTGTACATGCTGAATCTCCTAACTGAGATGATGGAAACTCCAGTTTTAGAATAAGAATTTATACTGTAAACTCGAGGGGTGACTATAAGGGGAACTAGGGCCCATGTGAACACACTCAGTGTTTCTTTAATAATGTACCTAACTCTTAAAAACATTTTAATCATTCACTAATTGTGTTGAACTAGATTTTATTTTTGCACTTATAGAAATACCTAATTATATGAAAAACAAAATGTGCACATTATAAAACCTATTATACTATGTAACTATTAGTATGTAACTATTTTCATTATTCCTAATAAAAGAGATGGATTATAACATGGGGACCAATGGAAGATTTCAGTTTTTGCTTAACAGACATTTCTGGGGAACAAAATTATGCCTGTGTAACAAATGATTCTGTACTTCTATAGATTTGTTGGTAACAACAAACATTTTTTTCCAAGAGTAATAAGGGTAATATCAGCCAATAATTATTTTGTACAAGTAAACCTTTGCACTTCTTGGATATCGTTAGATTAGGCATGTAATAATCCTCAGGAACATGGTTAGGCATTTTATTTTTATTTGAAAAAAATATCCAGATGAATAGAAAGTGATGCATAAACACTGCAAGCATGTCGTTTACAATACCATCTGATGGAAATAAAGATCAGGATGAAACTTACCTGTTAAAATTAAATCCTATAACATAGTGTAGTGTGGAGAGACATCCCAAGGACAATCCTAGGAAAAGTCTGCAAAAATGTGCTAAGGAATGTCGTTATTTTGCTCTCTTCATTTTCCATTGCATCGCTTACACTTTCCATGTTTAAATTGTTGCTGTCACTTTGTCTGCTTCAGGGATTTTCTACTCTGCTGATTAATATCAGCCATGGGGTCAATGGCTCATTTATTCATGTATTGATTATCACTGGCATGTTACTCCAAGCTAAAGTTAATTGACAGTATGAATAATGTACCTTTTACACAAAATCAAGAAATAAAATCCGGGTAATGTTTATACATAAATATTTATTTTGGTATAGAATGCTTTGTTGATTTGGTCGTTTGAGAATCTGAAGAACAAAAATACACCATCAAAGAGCGATATGTTTAAATATTTGAATTGAAATTAAAACAATATGACCCTAGACGAAAGCACAGTTGTATTACAGTGTAGTAGCCATATAAGTCTCCTTCATTAAACACTCATACAGCCTTATTAAATTGCAATTCGGCTAATTCTAAAGGGCTCTATATAAGCACATAGCATTTTTTTTTTTTACAGAAATCTTTAGTTAGTGAAGACCTTGCTTTTGGATAGATGTTCACTGAATAAAAACTTCTGTAAAAAAAATATGCTATGTGCTTATATAGAGCCCTTTAGAATTTGCCAAATTGCAATTTAATAAGGCTGTTAGTTTCTTGAACACTTGTGTGAAGTGCAGAATGGACCTAACTGATCATCTCTAAATCTGAATGTTATCTATTACTGATGTGTATATTTATTCCCGGGGGATCTGCTGTACTTTCACATGTTCGTAGAGATTTCTGCAAATACCTATGAGAGTGACAGGCTGTGTTCTGTGATTCAAGGGCATATAATCCAGTTTAAGATTACCTCCATATTGTGATAGATGTGATTGAATCCTTAGCCGGGGCACACTTTTGTCATCTTATAAAAAAACTAAATAGAAATAACACTTTATTTACAAAACAATACAGAGGGTTACCATTGAATATTATACTGCCTAGTAAGGAGAACATAGCTTTGGGTTGAGCATGCCAGCTTAGGTTTCCCAGAAGATGCTGTGCTCTCTAGTTACAGCATGATAAATAATTCACTCTCTGAATAATGAGAATACTTGGACATACTAGGACAATTTATATCCACATTAGTCACATCAATTTTAAAGAATGCATTAGTTTCAGGATTATAAATTGTAAGACCTTATAATGTAATGCAGAAGATATTTATGTTTAGTAAACACTGAGAAAGATTTTAATAAACAATGCTCATACTTTTATTTTAATATGTAAGGAGATGAAGCTCAGAGTCTTCCAGGCAGGTTGCATTACTTGGTTTATTAGTGCTTCAGTGGGAATACTGCTTGAATAGTCTCAAGAACTGCAGAAGCTTCAATAAACTGGCATAATATGTACTGATGTCTCCCAAGTATACTGTTTGATGAATACTAATTCTTCTAGCTTCTACTGCATGCATATGATTGCATATATCCTTGGCTTTAATTAACATTCATTATTTAGTTGGCAGAATATCAACAGGCATTAAGATAAATTGATAAAATGATTCACATGTAAAAGTTATAGGTTTGTACACTTGTCTAACTAATAGGAAAATGTAGTAAATTAGCAAGTAAGAGAAAACTATTTGGCATATATTTAGCAAAGTGGGGTTAGGTGGAGTTAAAAAGTGTAGCGTTATATATCTGCCCACTTTTCTAAAGGGGCTATCCCCATTTATTTTCTATGGGACCAATTTATCATAGGAAGTGGAGGTATTTTATACTTGATCTCTACTTATCCCTATTTATCCCAGCTTACCAGCACTTTGTTCCCTGCTTGAAAAAAAATCAGTAATTGGATATTGACCACAAATATTTGTAATGAGCTAGTATTGCAAATTTGTTCTTGCATTATCTTCTAAAACATACTGCAAGTAGATGGAAAAAATTAGATCTCTCCTGGCCCATTGTCATAGAGAAAATACACTAAGCAGCCTACTTGGAAATACTAACATGCTAATTAGAAAACATTATGACATGAAATGTGCCTCTTGGATCAACAGAGTTATACAATTACAAAAAAGGAGAATGTTTTAAAAATTAAGAGGATATTAGAATATAGTTTTTACTATATAATTTACTATATAAATTGCAAACTAAATTTTATTTTATGTTCAGTTGTTTTGCTTAATAAAGAAATATGAAAAAGGAAGTGAAGGATATAGAAGTAAGGTTATATAATGTAAACCTATAATATTGTATATTTACATAATGTATGTTTATAATTTTAAACAAGTTATTTATATAATGTTATGTTCTTCCAATAAAAATATATTTTAAAAAAGTCCCTACCATCTGTGGAAGGACAGTAGAAAAAATGGTAGATTCCACTGAAGGATATTGCATATAGAATAAAATTATATAAAGGCTATATAATTATAATTTTTTTCTTTCTAAAAGAGTTTACCTAGTGTAGGTTTTCAAAAGTGTATGTTTTCAATAAATGGTTCTTTAATTAAATATCCTTGCTCCATATTATAAAACTACCTCAATAAAATATTATTTCTATGGAAAAGTAAAATACTAATTATTATTAATAGTTATGCAAATGTAATAATTTCCATGGGTCACACCTGGAGGAGTGGGTTAGGCAATAACAATGAGCATACTAATTATAGTTGTACATTTTTAAGAGGCATAATTACTGCTAAGCACAATTATTCATTTGACGAAATCATCAAGTTTTAGAACAAAATGCAACACTTTTAAAATTTTAGTTGCAGTGTTTAAGAAAACTAGAGCACATCTTTAAAAAATATATATATTATATTGTTAAGATGTAAAAAAATACTTTTTTGCATAACTATTTATATATGTGTTGCTATAAGAAGCTTTGGCATCAAATACTTAGGCAGAGTTAACAGTTTTGTACCAATATGCAGGTAATGGATTTAAGCATAGAACAGCATTTGTTGTGTGAAAACATCTAGGAACAATATATTGAGTAGGTGTTTGTACTAAAAGTGCTAAGAAACAACTTCTTACCTCCATGTATAGATCTATAAAAAATGAAATAATAATAATAATAATAATATCAATCTGATGCAGATATTGTTCTTTTTTTTTCCATTTTAGTGTATATGCCCTCTCTTTCAAAATGAATAATCTTTTTGGGTTCCTATATAATTATAGTCAGGGGCACAAGAGATCAAATTGCCAACATCCACTGGATAATAAAGAAAGCAAGAAAGCTCCATGAAAACATTTACCTCTGCTTCCTAGATTATTCTACAGCATTTGACTGTGGATTTGTGGATCACAATATGTGGCATGTCCTTAAAGAGATGGAGGTAGAAAACATCTCATCTGTCTCCTGAGGATTCTGTACTCAAACCAATTCAGGAAAAGGAGTGCAACAAGGTTGTATATTGTCACCTTATTTATTCAACTTATACCTGTAGTACATCATGTGTAAGGACAAAGCCAAAGCTGGAAGCAAAATTGCTGGGAGAAATATCAACAACCTCAGATACACTGATGATACTACTCTGATGGTTAAAAGTGAGTAGGAACTAAAGGACCCATTGCTGAGAGTTCAAGAAGAGAGAGCAAAAGCTGGTCTGCTGCTCAGCTTTAAAAAACAAGAATCAAAGCAAACAGCAATCTCAGTTACTGGTAAACAGATGGGAATTACGTGGAGGCAGTGACAGATCTTGTTTTTCTGGGCTCCAAGATCTCTACAGATAGTGACTGCAGTCATGAAATTAAAAGATGTTTGCTTGTGAGGTGGTAAACTATGGCAAGCCAGAACAAGCTATTACAAAGTAAATAGATTACACAATAAACAAAGGTCTGCATAGTTCAAACCATGGTATTTTCAGAAGTAACATACAGATGTGAGAGCTGGACCATGAAGAAGTCTTAGCACCGTAGAACTGATGCCATTGGTCTGTGGGGTTGGAGAAAACTGCTTAAAGATCTGCAAAATATTAAATATATACTACAAGAAACCAGACCTATCTGTTCAATAGAAGGTTTGTTCATGAGGATAAAGCTCAAATATTTTGGCTTTATCATGTGAAGACAGGATTCCCTAGAAAAGACTCTGTTGCTGGGAAAGATTGAACGCACATGAAGCGGGAGACAGCAGAGGTGGAAATGGATTGATGGTAATTGAAGCAATTAACATTAGCTTGAGGGAGCCCACATAGGCAGTGGCTTACAGATGAGGTCCATAGGGTCATGGAGAGCAGGATAGGTCTAAACTTCAAACTTTTTTCATCAATTTCCTGACTTTCTCCTGGATGTTCACCTATGACTTTATTATTATTTTCAATGCTTGTGCTGGCCTACAATGTCTTCCAGGTTAAAGTACAAAACATAACACTTACCCATGGTTTACACCTCCCTCATCTTACATTTTACACCTCCCTCATCTTGCTGGTGGAGTTCTGTTCCCTGCTCCAGTTGAAGTCTTTACATTCTCTGAAAACTATTCTTAGACAATCTTACCATGTGCTTTAGCTCACATACACTTCAAAAGTGACCAATATCTCTGGCTGATATCTTGTGCTGATGGAATAATATTATGTTTTAATGGTTGCTATGACCTGATCAGACTACAATCAATAAAGCAATCTCTTCCTGTTTTTGTCTCCATCACCCCATTTGCCACTTAGACTGTAAATTCTCCCATCTCTACTGTAGATTATCCTATTGCAACTCTATATCAACATGTCCATAGACGTGTATAATTATAATAATTTTTTTTGCCTTTTTTGTCCAGGTCAAGGGAAAGCATGTAAAACACATTTTTGTTCTTAATAAAATTCATATAATTTTACATATATCAAACTTTTTTACAAGCTTACAATTATAACCATAAAACATAGAGGAGAGAGCATTCATAAATGCTTCCTATTGGTTCTCTTGACCCTGCATATATTCATTCCACAGAGCCCATCTTAAATTACTACGTCTATTATTACCCTTGCTTGTGTTAATAAAATCTTAAAATTGTCGGTCCCTACCAGTGATCTCAATAATTTGGTCCATGTTGGAAGTTCTCTTTGTTTCCATTTTAATGTTAATAACAATTTTGCTGTTAATAACATTTGTATAATCAAACTTCTGGAGGCACAATTTATCTTTTTTGGATAAATATGAAATTAAATCATCTCTGTGGATTTATCCGATTTGGTTTTAACTAGCATGTTGATTGATTTATACACAATAACCAAACGTCCTGCATGAGACTGAATCCTCAGCAGATATGTAAATGTGATATGTAAGCTTGAAATAAACTTCACTAAAATACATTTTATGGAGGTACAGGTATCATATTGATTCCAGTCATTCCTGTTCTAAATCTTTTTAACCCTTTAGATTCTTCCCATTTTCAAAAAATCCTCTTGTCCTCTTGGGTCATGCGCACACCACACACATGATATTGATGCATCTGCATGTAGAGATTAATAACATATTATATATATATATATATATATATATATATATATATATATATATATATATATATATATATATATATATATAAAACAGCTTAATATATTTAAAAATCAGTAATGTCTTCATGCATCTGATTACTGTAATCCTATGTTTCCATGTCACTAATCTCATGTTAATTAATAATTAATGTTGTTATGGCCAAGTGTTAACACTTTCCATGCGAAACCTGATGTAATATCATTATAAATTATATAAATTCACATATCGGTGCACATAACACCTAATATATGTATTAAGTGCAACATCATTATGAAATATTTAGCCTTCTTTACTCTCAAAAACATTGTCATATGAACAGTACAGGCCATAACAGTGATATAGGCATGTTCATTCGTATTAAATCTCATCTGCCATTAGGTTGCCCATTTCTCTCATTTATGCAAATCCCTTTGGAGAGAAAGTACATCATCTGATTTAATTACCTTGCACAACTCCATGTCATCAGCAAAAATGGAGACAATACTTTCCAATCCTACGACTAAGTCATTAATAAATATCTTAAAAAGGAGAGGACCTAATACTGAACTCTGAGGAACCCCACTTACCACATTAGTCAGATCGGAGTATGTTCCATTTACAACAACCCTTTGCTTCCTGTCTTTTAGCCAGCTCTCAATCCATGAGCAGATATTTACTGCAATTCCTGTATCCCTCAGTTTGCACAATAGACTTCCATGTGGCACTGTATAAAAAATATGCCTAAAGCATGTGCAAGCAGTATTTTATATCTTAGTAGCACCTATTTCTACATTATGCGTGAACAAAAAAAACATACATTTTTTTTGAGGTAATACTACCAAATTATTACATTATAACCCTGTTCTGGATCATTATTCTGCTCAAGTAGTTTTACACATATCACATATAATTGTATTATTAATATAATGCAACAACACTATATATGATTTGACATATTTATTATACATATACATATTGTCACATGCATCAACAGCAATGGTATGTCACTTCACAATACAGGTCTACCCAAGATTCCCATTGATGGAGGTACATTTCTTGGAGCTCCACCTGCCTCCCCACAGCCTCCTTGTCCTGTTGATGGCCTTCCTCAATATACATTAATTAAAAAAAACCCTTGTTATGATTTTACCCTATGTCCCCATGTATCTGTGCCTATAACACTCTTTTCCTTACATGTTGCATATGACAATACATTACTTGGCCTGTGCTATATAGTGATATACTTGTTGCGTTCACCTTCAGTATGGATTATCGGTCCATATGTAGCCACAATCAGTGCCAACCACTACTCTCTTTAAGGCCTAACATTTCCCACATCCAAGTATACATACCTCCCCATGGATGTGACATACATTTTAGCTGTCAGTAGTGTGCTCTGTAACAATACTTTTAATGACCATTGTTTGGGTTGTTGCTAGTCCTTTAATATGCAATGCATTAGAGCACCTGTTGTAGGCTTTGTGGGTTTCCTTATTTGTATTAACTCCTTGAGTACTTTATATTATTGCCAATAGGATATGTTCCCAAATATATATATATATATATATATATATATATATATATATATAAAACATATTTTATATTGAACATATGTGCTTACGGGAAATGTTCAGTATTGATTACTAATGCACTTACATATGTTTTTTATCATTCTTTAATACTGTATTGTTTTTTAGCTGCTTTTGACAGGTCTTTTAAACGCATTTACAGGTGCTATTCAGTGCACGTAACCTTTTTATTCACAAATCTCTTTAACCTAGGATTATACTTGAAATACTTGAAAAAAGAAAGCTGCATTGGTAATATATGTACCATTTTTAAAGAAAACATGAGTGAGCAGGTGAAACACATTTATTTTATTTCTTATGGGATTCATACTCAACTGTAGGTTATAACAGAATGGTACATAAAACAAGACATGGCAACAAAGAAAAAAAAAGTGACCCTGTTCAAAAGTTTGCATACCCTAGGCTCTTAATACTGTGCATTGACCCCTTTAGCATCAATGACAGAGGACAGTCTTTTGGAATAGTTATCTATGAGGCCCCTAATTCTTGCAGGTGGTATAGCTGCCCATTCGTCTTGGCAAAATGCCTCCAGGTCATGCAAAGTCTTTGGTTGTCTTGCAGGAACTGCACGTTTGAGACCTCCCCAGAGTGGCTCGATGATATTAAGGTCAGGGGACTGTGATGGCCACTCCACAACCTTCACCTTTTTCTGCTGTAACCACTGGACGGTCAATTTGTGCTTGTGTTTAGGGTCATTGTGATGCTGGAAAGTCCAAGAGCGTCCCATGCGTAGCATTCATGCAGAAGAATGCAAATTGTCTGCCAGTATTTTCTGATAACATGCTGCATTCATCCTGCCATCAATTTCTGTAGGGTTTTCTTAGTATTCTGAACAATTCTTCAGGCAGTTGTGGCTGAAATTTTGGTCTACCTGACCTTGGCTTGGTTTCAAGAGATCCCAGAATTTTCCACTTCTTAGTGATTGAACAGTACTGACTGGCATTTTCAAGGCTTTAGATATATTTTTAGATCTTTTTTCCTCTTTGTGAAGTTCAATTACCTTGTTACGCAGATCTTTTGACAGTTCTTTTCTGCTCCCCATGGCTCAGTATCTAGCCTGCTCAGTGCATCCACGTGAGACCTATCAAACTCATTGACTATTTATACACAGACACTAATTACAATTTAAAAAGCCACAGGTGTGGGAAATGACCTTTAATTGCCATTTTAACCTGTGCATGTCACCTTGTGTGTCAGTAACAAGGCCAAACATTCAAGTGTATGTAAACTTTTGATCAGGGCCATTTGGGGGATTTCTGTTATTATTATGATTTAAAAAATAAGCCAAACAACTATGTGATAATAAATGGCTTCATATGATCACTATCCTTTAATTAAAGACATTTTTTTTGCATGATCAGTCATATTTTCCATTAAATGTCTAAATTTCTAAATATCTGCCAGGGTATGCAAGCTTTTAAGCACAACTGTATATTACCAATTTGCAAAGGGTATGCAAACTTTTGAGCACAACTATACATCTGAAAAAAATCATAACATTTTATTGTTGTCCCTTGAGACCTTAATAGCTTATTTGTATGAAAACAAAAAAGTAAATTTTTATCAGATCTTTGGGGACAAGTGCTTATGTTCTCTCGGTCCATTCACATCTGGCCATTCTGTTGTCTCCTAGATATTCAGGTGCAACCAAACAAACTAAACCATTTTTAATAAATGGTTTTAGTTCTTTAGTAGCAACACTTTCTGGAATCTGTCTGATTCTCAAATTGTTACTTCTGGAGAGGTCTTCTTGTTGATTTGATTTATCTCTGAGTGATTTAATTCTTCTTCTAAAGCATCAATACATGAGAGAATAGATGATCTTTGAGAAAGTTATCATATAGTGATGTCGCAAACATCAAATTTTCGGTTCGCGAACCGCGGACGCGAACTTCATCAAATGTTCGCGAACGGGCGAACCGGGCGAACCACCATAGACTTCAATGGGCAGGCAAATTTCAAAACCCACAGGGACTCTTTCTGGCCACAATAGTGATGGGAAAGTTGTTTCAAGGGGACTAACACCTGGACTGTGGCATGCCGGAGCGGGATCCATGGCAAAACTCCCACAGAAAATTACATAGTTGATGCAGAGTCTGATTTTAAGCCATAAAGGGCATAAATCACCTAACATTCCTAAATTGTTTGGAATAACATGCTTTAAAACATCAGGTATGATGTTGTATCGATCAGGTAGTGTAAGGGTTACACCCGCTTCACAGTAACAGACCAATCTCCCCGTTTAATGCACCGCAAACAGTGCCTTTGCACAACCACATATAACAACTTATATGACCTCAGTTCTTAACAAGGTTTGGAAATCTGCCGGTAGGGTTTTCATAGTCGATACTGTGAGTAACATTTTTTGGTGTTTCATCCTTAGGATTTCAGTTATATCTACTTGTGGTGGAGATGTGGCTGTTTGTAGGGAGATATCTAAAGAACAATGAGGAGATTTATTGGAGAAAAATAATTGTAAGTGGGTTGGTGTTTTAAAATCTTCGATTTTCCTCTTTAAATGAGTTTGCTTTTTGTTTTTTTATTTTTTTATTTGTATAAAACAATATATGAACTGCTGTAAAAAAGGAAAAATATGCCAATGTTTCTTCCTCCAATAAAATGAAAATAGTTTGCAGCCCTTAAATGATTTAATTTGCTTTTTATAACATTATATTGCTATTTATAATCCATATAGCTATATTGGTGATGTATATACATAAACCATTTTTTCCCTCTGCTGGAATAATGCAACACCTGCTTTTTCTTCAACCAAAATTGCAGCACAGAATTGAGGTTACAGTTCATATAGTGCTTGTCATGAATCACCCAGGGGCCATATTGGATTTGGCGTGAACTATGCTGGGGCCATCTTGAGACTGGCAGCAGTGGCCTATATTGGGACTGGACTGTTATATACCAATCGCCACCATCTGTATATTGTGTTATGGGGGATAATATGTTAGTGTTATATTGTATATTGTATTGGGGAGTGATAGTTATGTTTTAATTAGTCAACCCTCCCCCATTGTATAAACACTGAGGCAGGAGCTGAGCCAAATGGGTTTATCCTAAACAAGATAAACCTCACAGGGTGTCGCCAGAACCTAAACAAAGAGATTTGCCAGACAGCCAGGCACCTAGATAACAATGGGGGGGCCTAGGAGCAAACAGGAAGTTTCCCCTGGGACCGCCTGGGTCAGAATGAGCTTGGTTGCCACGCCTGGGGTTGGCCCAGGGGAGGGGTCTGGTGGTTCCCATAGCCTCCCTCTACTACATTGGACAGAGGTAATTAGGTTACTGTAGAGGTTATCCTATTGGCCAGAGAGAGGGGGATGAGGGTTTGACTAAAGGTAGCCACTCCCTATAATGTGTTGTGCAAGGTTTTAAATATGCTGTTCTAAAATAAAACTTGGTTCATAATTTTCATCAAGACGTGGTGTGTAGATGTATTATTTACCCAGGGACATATGCTTGCAGTAAGATTCGTCAGACTTACTGTCAATATTGCTCAGTCTAAACCAAGGGCGGAGACAGGATGCTCCTGTAATCAAAAAGGCTCCAAGGTCCAGAGTAACCCAAATCAAGTCAGCAGACCCCAGCCAGAGAGTGGGTCGTGATAATTGGTGGCACAGTGGTGGGGTACTCTGAGAAGGACCAGAAAATGGAGCAGATGGAAGCAGAGGACTACAGACTACTCCTGCTAAATCAATGGATGGCATTCATGCAATTATGGCATGGCCATGAGCTGGCAAGCTGGTTGGAGGAACTGGTAGAGAAAGAGATGGACTTGGAGGAACAGTACCTTGCCAGGATAGAGTCCTTGGGTGGCCGGAGAGAGGATCTCTATTTTCGTTTGGATCTAGAATATGGGGTCGGTGAGATTCTGAATGGTGATCCGGAATGTGGCATGGGAACTGCAAGGAGGCATAGTAACTTGTTTGTTGAACGCTGCCGGGGTCTGGGACTGGAAGCATGGTTCCCGGAGGCTCCTTTGCTGGAACCCCTGATTCAGCAAGAGCTGCAACTGGAGGCTGAGTATGTGGAATTGTGGGATGCGATACCCAAGAAGTATTCTTACAACTCAGACGGTATGTACCAGAGTGAGTATGCTCACTGGAACTGGGGAGAGGCATTTCTAGACTGTAAACAAAGTGAGGAGGGGGAAGGGGTAAACACTGTTTCTTTGCCAACTCCTGGGGATGGAGAATGTTTGCCCCTAGAACATGCAGTAACTGTGTCAGGGCCTAGTCACCAGCCCAAAGAGCCAGAGACCCAGTGGAATGTTCCCTGGGTGGGGTCAGATAATCCATGTCTGCCCCCTGATACCCCAAGAGAGTTAATCCCAGAGGAAGTGGGAACTGCTCACAAGCTAGGGCCAGATAAGTTAAGTCTGCCCTCAGAAGTTCTAGGCAAAGTGTGTTGGCCAGAACTGCTAATGGAGCCAGAGGCTCTGGATTATTATGTGATGGACGGTGGGAAGGGAGCCTTAGAGGCCAGGCTGGAAGGGAATGATGAGATTCCCCAGCCTGCATCAGATAACCACTGTCTGTACCCTGACAGTCCAGGGGAGTTGTCCCCAGAGGTGCTAGTGAAGAACACAGCCCAGGAGGGTTGTTTAAGAGACTGTGGGGAGGGAAAAGAATTGGTTTCTGGCTACAGGGAACCTGACCTCCCACAGCAAGAGAGTGCCAGGGGCACAAAGAGCCAGGCCAGGGCAGCAAGCATGCCAGCTTTGGCAAAAGCATTATGGGTGCAGAGTGGCACCATGACAGAGGGTGTACCAAGTGGGGAGATACCCTGGATAACCATTGTCCAGGGGCCCACTGGAACAGACACCACTCCAAAGACCCAGTTCAACAGAAAGGACTGGGATAAAGTTGCTCAACCCCGGGCAATGGAGGAGTGTAAGCACAGCTTGGGTGGGAGCAGCGTAGCTCCCCAAGCAGCAACGGAAACAGCTGGACCAGAGGAAGGAAGCCAAGAGGAGCTGTCCCTTTGCGATACCATAGGCCCAGAGACTGTATTAGAGATCCCAGCCCATCGGTGGGGACTGGCTGGGGGGAACAGAGTTGCTATGGGACAGAAACTGTGGCCCACCTGTTGTACTCTGGGATACCAGATTATTGGGGAGGTACCCTGGACTATTTGGGTGGGTGTGAATGGGAAGAGCAATTTGCTCTATACAGTGGGAGCAAGGCCAAGGGCTGGGGGAGGTTGTTACTCTGCACTTTGGGACTGTCTTCTAAAGGACTTGAACGTGGAGAGAGTGCAGAGGGCCTAGCCAATCCAGAAGATTCATGACTATCAGCGTAGCTGGAAAAATCAGGGATGTTTCCTGCCACGCTTGGGGAGGTGTTGTCATGAATCACCCAGGGGCCATATTGGATTTGGCGTGAACTATGCTGGGGCCATCTTGAGACTGGCAGCAGTGGCCTATATTGGGACTGGACTGTTATATACCAATCGCCACCATCTGTATATTGTGTTATGGGGGATAATATGTTAGTGTTATATTGTATATTGTATTGGGGAGTGATAGTTATGTTTTAATTAGTCAACCCTCCCCCATTGTATAAACACTGAGGCAGGAGCTGAGCCAAATGGGTTTATCCTAAACAAGATAAACCTCACAGGGTGTCGCCAGAACCTAAACAAAGAGATTTGCCAGACAGCCAGGCACCTAGATAACAATGGGGGGGCCTAGGAGCAAACAGGAAGTTTCCCCTGGGACCGCCTGGGTCAGAATGAGCTTGGTTGCCACGCCTGGGGTTGGCCCAGGGGAGGGGTCTGGTGGTTCCCATAGCCTCCCTCTACTACATTGGACAGAGGTAATTAGGTTACTGTAGAGGTTATCCTATTGGCCAGAGAGAGGGGGATGAGGGTTTGACTAAAGGTAGCCACTCCCTATAATGTGTTGTGCAAGGTTTTAAATATGCTGTTCTAAAATAAAACTTGGTTCATAATTTTCATCAAGACGTGGTGTGTAGATGTATTATTTACCCAGGGACATATGCTTGCAGTAAGATTCGTCAGACTTACTGTCAATATTGCTCAGTCTAAACCAAGGGCGGAGACATGATGCTCCTGTAATCAAAAAGGCTCCAAGGTCCAGAGTAACCCAAATCAAGTCAGCAGACCCCAGCCAGAGAGTGGGTCGTGATAGTGCTAACATGACATTGTAAAAAAAACAGATTTCTTTTCATATGGTTAGTTTTACCCTCTTCTGTCTTTATATGTTTCACACAACTTAATGCTCTAACAAAGCTACTTATTAGCTCAATTTGCAGTAAAGATCATCATAGTAAAGTAGCAGTGGAGCGATTAAGGCAACTGATTTCTTTGTAAGTCAAATTACGTACGTATGACAATGTATGAGGTCATCAAAGAACAACTCCAGTGGAAAGGGCCTGACGTGTTTCATGTGTAGGCTTCTCCACATAACCCTACACATGAAACATGTGTGTCATGCCCTTTCCACTTATTGTACTATTCTCCATGGTAGGGCAGCTTTGGTATCAGCTCTCCCCATCTCCTCTGTTGCAGGGCAGTCCCCTTTGCCTCCTTGAACTATGCTGTCACCCTCCTTCGATGGTCAAGATCAATGAATAACTGCAGCTGCTCTGATGACTAAAGGGAACCGCTCCCATCTGGTATAGTCTTCACTCGGACAGCTTCTTTCTGTTTCTGTTTTGCTTAGGCCGATGACCACTTTCGTTGGAATATCATATTTTTGGATGCATTGGGGGGCAGGCTTGTTGGCCTCACCCTGTGTGGATAATGGTCTGCAGGCTGAGAGGGTTGCTGCTCTGAGGGGGTTGCTGCTCTCTGGTGCTTTATCTCTTCCCCAAGACATGTGATAGTTCCTCACTGTAGGCTGCTCTGGGCCATTACTCTGCTGGCTGGAAATTCCTCTGGTTGCCCTTCTTGAACACTGGCATCAGTCTGCTGTGGCAAAGCAACCGCTTGATCACTGTGCTCCTTATTCTTTTTGCTCCACTTTTGGCGAGCGGCTCTCTGTTGACTCTGACTTGCCGATTCATCAGAAGGGACATTGGCTTCTCTGTTATGCTGTTCCATCTGTCATTCATCAACCTTGGCTGTTGTCAGCTCTGGCTCTGCATGCTTAGCACAAATCGTAACTTGTAATTCAAACCCGTAAGGGTTTGAAATATAACCTCCATTTTTCAGTGACATAATGATGACAATCTCTTTTACTATTGGCTTTGTCTAAACCCGTAACTACGGGTTTGACTAATTAGTCATGTTTGCAGCCACACAAAGGTGCTCAAGAATGGTTTGCGGGTTTGCGTCTCCAGCCCGTTGGTTGCGGCATGTTTGAAAGTAGTAGCTCTTTAACTCCGGCGAATTTCAAGCCTGCAGGCTATGCAGGTGTACCGGTGCTACTACGGGATTCAAATTTAATATGGCCCTTGGTCCCTCAAACTCCAGAGGACTACAAGTATGGGGTATTTAAGAATGAAGTTGCTGGTGAAGTAAATCATAGATTTTCCCCATTCTCTTGGGCATTATTTTTCATATTGTAACCATCCTGCAAAGATGCCAACAGAACCCACTTCAGATAATTAATCTGTCTGGCATCTATGTACATTACATGACCACCAGAGACATTTAGGCATTCCAGAATGTATATTATAATGGGTTAGGTAATGATAACTGTGGTCTTACTGGTGAAACCCTGTGAGGCTGATCCAACTGTGACAGTGATGGTTGCCACGCTCTAAACATAATTATTGAAAGACATTCCAAAATAATACAAATTATTGTGTTAAGGATTAGTATGGAATGCTTAAAGATATAGACTAAAATATAAACTTTAATAGGCTCAATCTTTCAGCATAGAACACTAATGATATCACTTTGTCAGTAGTCAGTTTTATTAAAAGGACACACTGGGTGGGGGTGGATTTACAATCTCTTCTCTGATTGGCTCTTTCAAAAGCCAATAACATAAGGTTACCATTACTATTAAGCCCTATTCTGAGTGGCTGTCATTTCTACCAATCAGAAAAAAAGAAAATAGAGCACTCCAGTTAAAACATAACCAATAGTAGTGCACAGATTTTAAATATTAACCGATATGGTAACTCTGATGCGAATTAATATATTCAAATACTGGATTCTGATTTGCTGAAATAAGATTGATACATATTTGAGACAATAGGAAGTCAAAAAAATAGTGTATAAGGCAAGAGCATGATAAGAAAGCCATTCATCGACAGGGAAGTTCACAAGAGGAGGATTTCAGTCACTTTGGGGGGTTTTTTGTTTGTTTTTTACAGCACCAGGATTTTTTTTTTTTTTTTGTGGAGTCTTTAAGCAAGATTGAAGAAGGTCAATTTCTTCACATGGATATACCAGCTTAACCAGAGACGAAGTTTGAGGACAAGGGTATGGCGAAACAGCACTGGAAGGTTGTCCAAGAGAGAATAATTATAGTTTTCTGGAAACAGGCATCATTTTTTATTTAATTTAATTTAATTTTGATATTTTTTATTTTAATATTTTTATTATTTTATTTGTAATTTTTTTCTCAAATTTTTTTCTGTAGTTTTTTTATTCTCTCTAATTGATTTTGGTATTTCATTTATTTAATTATGGGGTAGTGACCATTTATTTAAGTATCTTCTCCCATGTTATACCTAGCTCATATTGAATGATTGAGAGTTATAGCAAATGGGGTGTGTTATAGGCATGTTACCTATATGCAACCTCAAGCTATCTAGCTACTCCAAATTTAATAAACCGTAAACCTACTTGTTACTACTTGCTATACTGATATTCAGCATTGCATGTTTGAACTCTGAATTAACAGTATGTTTTATATTTAAAAAATATATCCAATATTCATTCATTAATATACAACATATGCTGCTAGATGTTTTAAATAGCTGTGTATGGTGTATAGTATTAGGTGAATATTAATTTTATTATTTAATTGCAGTATAGGACATACTGCTCTTAAGAGGTTGATGCTTACAATCTTTTCTTTTGGTTGACTCTTTCAACAGCCAATAATTTAAGGTTCACATAACTATTAAGTCCTTTGCTAATTGGCTGTCACTTCAACCAATCAAAATAAGTGGCCATTGGGTTCTCTTATTGGCTAAAAGATAACCAAGACAAATGCACTTACAGGGTCCCTAATTTATGGATTGCCCATTCCCACCAAAGGGCCCACTCTATAAATTCATCGTCCAAGTGATACACAACATGTGCATAAGTCTCCCTAGAAGCTTATGAGAAACACATGTCAAGCAGGCTGTCAGCGTATGAACATTGAAATGATGATGACGTCACATGAGTGATTACCCGCAGGGTGCAGGCAGCTTAGAAAGAGTTTGTTCTCATATTGTGTAGCTCTTGGACAATGAGTTGATAACTCCCCATAGGATTACTTATAGAGTGGACTCTTTAGTGGGTGGATATTTGGAATGGGAATCTATAAACTAAGGTCGCTACATGAGACCAGGTTTCCGTGCCCCGAGTATATCACACTAATTATCTAAATATGAGGTCATTAAGATTTATGTAGAACTATGGATTGATACAGTCTTGATCTATTTGAATTGCAATTTCATAGCAAAGGGATTAGTTACTGTTAAATAATAAGTGGTGTAAATATGTTTGAGTAATACCAAGTTACATTATAGCAAGTTACTCTGCTTATTTGTTAAAAGAACAGTACATTTCTCTTGACTCCCAGGGAGGGAAGTGTTTCCTCAAGGCGATCGCTTTTGGGTGTAGGGAAAGATACCTGATCTTTTTTCTTTTTTTTTTTTATCATGGGAAATGTAAATGTTGCCCTCCTCATTAGAATAACTAGCAAGAAAAGTTCCCATTTTTCTCTTTTTTTTCTATATACCATTGGTCCGAATGCAAGGATATGTCCTCCTGATTGCAAGATCATCCCTCAACATTGATTTGTATTATATCTGGTAAACCAAGGTTTTTATCAACTTGTTTTTCTTTCTTTTTTTTACATTTCTGGGTTATCTCTATGGAGAGGAGGGTTGGTCCTGTAAACAGAATAATATTAAATAAAACCTATAGCTCTATGTAAGAGTCGGATTCCCAATAGTAGAGAATTGAAATGATCACCCCCTCGATTGTTTAAGCACATTTGTGAGCCTAGCAATGTCCCAACATAAAAGAAGCTAAAGGTGCGTGAGATGTAATGTCATATCTCCATGTTGTAGGAAACTCATCTGACTGAAATTTTTAGATACCTTGCGTCTTTTTCAATTCCAGTCTGAAGATCTTACCTCTATTTCTTAGAGGTTTATCTTTTTATATTGCTTAGCTATGTGTGAAATTTATATTACGATTGTACCCTGTCATATTTGTATTGTTCCTTTTGATGACAATTTTTATTTGTGGAAAATACAAATATCCTTAAATGTTTTAGTGTGTATATATATATATATATATATATATATATATATATATATATATATATATATATAGCATTTATCACTTTTTGTAGCACTTGTGAATTTTAGCTCAGAACCAGTATTTTTCCATTGTAGGACATAAGGTATGATACAGTTAAATCTGCATGTCCCATGATTTAATGATTTAGCAGTTTCAGTAGAAGCCATAAACAACTATTTTAGTCTAAAGAAATATGTAGCTCAACAAGGTCAGCTCTTGAACGATGCACAGAGATAACAGGTGGGAGTCTTTTTTGCGAATCTAGTGTGACGTACCAGGACATGCTTGATTTGTGCTAATCACATGTGTTATATCTTATTGGTCTACTAATATCAATAAACTTTTATTGGCTGTTGGTGGGTTTTACCATGTTTCTAAAAGGTGGGAATGGTTTATCCCATTGTCTTTATGTAAACAATTATAAAAAGCTATGTTTTGTTTATATTTGTGTCCAGTGGACCAGTGAGCCAATAATCAGCTCTGAACCTGAAGCAAAAATGTATCTACTGAATTCCAAAATTAGATGAAATCAGAAGGTGATAGAGAAAGAAACCTTTTCTGTTTCAATTACTGGTTTGTTCAGAGTGAACAGAAAGAAAACCTCTGGGTGACAATTATATACACAAATATACAAAAACAATATATAGAAACATATTTTGCTGCTCAAAATACTCTTATAGGACAAAAACTGTGGAACAATTAGTTTTTTTCACAAACGATATATCAGTATTGAAACTTATTCTTGGCTAATTGTCTAACAAAATAATTGATGCCAAAATAGCAAACTAGGAGCCCGATCTCGCAGGATAAAGGAGTCAGTTACAGGCCCAAAGCCGACTCCATAAGCCATGCACTTGTCCGTAGCAGTTCAGGGTGGGAATATGATCAATTAAGCAAGACTGTAACCTCCCATTTCCAAACAGCCAATAGAAAATGAGACTGTTATTATTACAGCAGTAAAACATGGGGATTACATGTCAATCAATTAGGTTTGGGGGGTCCAATATGCGATGGGACCCGCAAACCCTCAAATCCGAAATTATAAAAATTAATGCCAATACTGTTCTAGTCCATATGGGTGGACTGATATGTATTAACTCATTCATTCCCGAGATCGATATAACCCCAAAATGAAGCATAAAAATTTATTTTATTTACTGCCGATTTGCGAGCTTGAGACTGTGGTGCAATTAATTCTGATGTCTTTCATCTCTTTCCCCGTTATTTACAGTTCAGTATTGATTTTTTATTTGCATTTACAGTGCTGCAGACAGGGGTTAAACCCTGTTGCGGGTCCTCTCTAGCACTCGTAGGATTTTTTCCTACATGTGCCGTTTGCGGCTTGAGGAATTGGAGCAATTGAATAGCGATTTGCGATTTTAGCGATCGTAACTCTTGCAGAATTGAAAGATCAAAGGCTTCGGGAGGCTGTAAGTTCCGGGTTTAACCATTGCAGAGTTTTCAAGCCTGTATACTGTAACCCTTTGGGAGGCCGCAAAAATACGCCAATTGAATAGCAAATTAACTTACGGCCTCATTTGCGGGCTACAGGAACTTACAATTGCTTAATTGAATCAGGTTCTTGGGATACTTATTTGCTCCATACTTAGGGCCCCATTCAAATGTGATTTGGCCAATTGAATAGGGCGCTATTTAAGCACATAACATTTTTTTTTACAGAAGTTTTTAGTTAGTCAACTTCCTATTCAAAAACAAGGTCTTTCTGTAAAAAAATATGCTATGTGCTTATATAGAGCCCTATTCAATTGGACAAATCACATTTGAATGAGGCCCTCAGTATTCAAGTAAGTAAAACCTCCATAACAAGAAAAGAAAAACATTTGTCAGTAGAACTCAATCGAGGTACAAAAGCTAAACAAGTATATTTCTTAATAATCGAGATTCAATAAAAGACGTACACTTGAAAATAAGCAATAGTAGCATCCCCTACTATTGCAACTCAGGTTGCAGTCTAAAGTCTTACAGTATCCAAGTGCTACTACAAATGTGACATTGCCCATGCAATATCATGGAATAGTATGTGCATACACACAAATATGTCAATATTCAGTGATATTTCTTTCTCTAAGTGTTCCTTACGGTTTATGATATACTTTATATATACATAAACATACTTACACATATGATTTTCTATGCAAGGCTGCTTTAATATTATTATTTATGATTATTGGGTTATAGCAAGGGGAATAAAAGAGGACTAAATGAGGTATGGGGTGCACAAATCCAAATGGGATCAGGCAGCATAAAACCGAAATATGCCTATGTCCTAAGGTGTATATATATAATACTGTAAAATAATTTACACAAGCAGAAGATATTTGCATACACAAAAAGGAGACCTTGGAATATGTTTTCAATTTTCATTTATTGGCTCCCCCTCCCAAAATACCCCCACAAAACAGTAAACACCATTAGCACTAAGAACTTTTATTTTTTTACAGTGCTTAAATACATTTACAAATGGGTAAAATTATTTGTAAAATAAATAGGGCAGTTCAGAACCTTAATACACCACTTTAATAATTGCTTACCGTGTTTTTACTTTTATATTGTGTTAGAGTGTGCATACTTCTACATGGTACATGTGTGCTTGTTTTATATTTTCTGGCTTTATAGGGCCTCATTCAAATGCAATTTGGCCAATTGAATAGGGCTCTATATAAGCACATAGCATATTTTTTTACAGAAGTTTTTAGTTAGTGGAGACTTTGCTTTTGGATAGAAGTTCACTAACTAAAAACTTCTGTTAAAAAAAATATGCAATGTGCTTATATAGAGCCCTATTCAATTGGCTAAATCGCATTTGAATGAGGCCGTTAGTGTTTTATTTTTAGGGAGTACCTTTCTTTTTTCTGATTTTGTTTAATAAGGGCCTATACAGACTCTATTTTTATACTTTGTACTAGCGACTTGCCCGTCAAAAAATTACAGCAATAGAATTGTAAGTCAAGGAATGTTGTTTGGGCCAGACATTATTTTTTATGGTGGTGTGAGATCTCGGCGCTGATCGCGAGGCTTGTGCTGAGCGCCTTTGGCGGCGCTCATTGCGAGCCTCTTGGTTGTTGTATTATTTTTATCAGAGGCGCCTTTGCTGTCATTGTAAGGTCGGGGCTGATCTGTTTTTTGTGCTTATTGCAAGGCTGTCCGGTGGTGTAGTTTGTGTGGTATGAGCAGCTTTGGGGCTCGTTGTGAGGCGCGCAGTAAATGTCTTTTGCGTTTATTGCGATAGGTTTTTTTCTTTTTTGTGTATATATATTTTGTGCTAATTAAATAAGTATTACATTAATAAATTTATATACTTACCTATTTGTAAGTAATACATGGAGGAAGCATTGTAGTGAAAAGTTTTCATGTTCGTGCAGCATACAATGTAGCTTTCTAGTGTTGTGGAGCTGAGGTGTAAGTGTCAGCAATGTGTGAAGTGTGTAGTGTAAATAGGCTGCGTGCACGAGGGGAAGCCATTAGTGTAGCTGTGTACTTCCGTATTGTGTAAGTTAGTGTTGCAAAATGGTGGCGAATGTGTATGTGGTAGGCGGGTTTGTATGATGAAGCGTCCTTGCTAATAGTGTATGTTGTAGGTTGTACAGGTTTTTGTCAAAGCCGTATTTGCTTTGTGGGATTTAGCAGCTTTAGGGTCGTTTAACCTCGTTTTTGTTTTTTTCGGGGGCCCTTTTTCCTCTTGCTTAGGAGATTTTCGAGTGGCTAAACTTTTAAACTTGACTGAATTCGAGATTTGAGCAGTGTTGCAGAGGTCCTGGGTGTTCCCCCTTGGTGTAGGTAAGGTTTTTTCTTATTTTTGTGTGTATTTGTGTGTTTTTTAATGTTTGCCACTGTTCGTGGTTTGTCCTTTAAGGTCGTATTTGTTCGAGTCCGTAATGTTTTTTTTCTAAGTGTCCAGCGGCTCGTATATTTTTGTGTAAGTCCGTAGTTAGTCATTGCGTGTTTAAGGTTTTTTTTCCCAAGTGCCGCTTGTACGGTGGCTTGTAACCGGTTGTGAGGCCCCGTAGAGCCTCCACCTCGGCAAATGCGCCCCCTCGCTTTGCGAGGGTCCGCATTTGCGGCCTGCAATGAGCCTGCGGCTCATTGCAGCTGACGTGGGAGCCTCCACCTTTGGCTACGAGAGCCCGCAAGCGTTAGCAACAACCCGCTTGCTGACAACTATATATTGGATCCATGTTTAGATAAATGCGTCCTGTGTTCATGTCTTCTATATGTATTGCTATGCTTTGTGTGAATGGAAATATACTGTATGTTAACGCTCACTACAGATATAGTTTTAAAAAGTATGGTTTGTATAAAGGAATTAATAATATATAAATTAATAGAATCTATATAAATGTGTATACAATGTTTGATAAAATCTGTTAAGCACTTAGAACTTGTACACCACTCCTCCACAAGGGATGTTGTAATCAGTGGTATGATAAAGCAAGATCAGTTTTGAATGCTATCGATCTTGAAAAATAAGAAAAAGTTTTCTGAACATTGAAAACATTCATCAACAGCACCTCCTTCTGTATATACAAGCAATCATCATTCAGAAGGAGGCTTGTGGGTGGAATTCTTCATCCTAAACAGACACAGTTATCCAAACTTTGCACTAATGTTGCAAGAATAACATTCTTACTATCCAAATTAAATTATTATAGAAGTTTCCTGGATTATGAATGCATCTGATAGAGGAGAAACATTAGTGTATGCAAACATTTTTTGCATGAAAACAAACCCCAAAATAAACATTAATAAACATACCCTAAAGTTTTCATATTTTTTTCAGTTTTCTGGCAGTAGATTTTGAAAAGGAATGCTCCGGAAAATCCAAGATAAATTAGCATAACATTGATAATTTATTTTGGCCAATCAGAGGCAGCTACAACATTGTTGCAATATCTGCAATTCTTTACAATACAAAACCAAAAGCATTTCCCAAGAAAAGAACCTGCAATAAATGCACAGGGTGTGCAATAAATTAGAGCTGTAAAGATTACAATTAATCTTGAGAAACATACAAGCAAAAATATTAAATCATTCTCTGCTCTAGATCACCCAGTGTAATGTGATGTCTCCTTTTGATACGATTGCTGATTTCTTTACATAAATGATCACTCAGAAAATCTTAACATTAATTAACTCTCATGACTAGTAACTAGTGTTAAAAATGTAATGAACAGGAGCTTGGGTTGTCATGAATTCATACTACGGAGTAATGCTTGATCTAGTAGGACCTCTTGTGTTTAAATGAGGGATACTTTGTTACACACAGTACGAAGACGTGTAAGTCAAGCAGATAAATAATAATATAACCAGATAAAACTGGAATACTTTATGGTTGAGCAAATATGTCAGTTTGTTTTATATTGTAATTCAGCATTTCTAAGATTTTACTGTATTGAGAATTCAAAATTCACTGAAGTCTAAGTTTTAGATTATGTCTTGACTTGATAATGAGCAAATGTTGTAAAGAGTAGGGAAAACTAATTAAAACCATTAATGTATTAACTATCATATGTACGTTTCCTTAAATGAGACAATCTTTTGATTAACTGCACCGAAAAATAGGTAACATGTTCCAGAATGTAAAAAATAAAGAAATGTGTTTTATTACTTTTTTATGGCATTATGCTGCAATTAAACATACGATTTGCTGAACAACTTTTTCCATTGGGAGGAGACTTCGAATGCAGAAGACGTTTCTATTTGCACAATGGAAAAAGACTAATGAAAAGCTCATTAATTTATAAGTGCACTCCCTCCTGAGAAAGGCATTGACATATTTAGGTCTAAAAAATACCTGCAGTAAAGAATAACTGCATGTAAAAATAAAAAATAGCCACAGTGGTTCTTTAAAACACTTTGAAGTGTAAATTTCCATAAGGAACAATTACATTCCTATACTATGTCCATTCACATATGTAAATGGAAATTTAAAAAAATGCAATGGTTGCCCCAGGCATATTATAGTTTTATATAATAGTTAATAAATAAAAAAAACATTATATTTATTGTATTTTGTATTTATTTTATAAAAGTTCTTTATTTATGTTCAAGAAGCAGATACCGTACATATAGTAATTCAGAGATCCTTTACATGCTTTATAAAACTAGGAACTGTCAGTGTTTAAATCTGAAACAGGGGGTCATTGCAGGTGGTTGGATAAGCAAGTTATAGGTATGTAGTACAAAATAAATAAATAAAATAAAAACAACATGACTACCTATAAAAACTGTCCCAATTATCTACTTGCAAATGCCTTGAACTCATATATTTGGCTTTGGGTGTTTTTTTATAAATGTTTATATGCATTCTATTGACTTAAGAATTCATTAGTGCCAATGAGTAATATTTGCCGAATATGTATCAATATTGAGAGTGATTTTAAGTGTGTATAAATTTACGAATTGGGCAAAAGAATAGGGCCCAATGTGTTTGACTAGTTGTTAAAACTGTTATTGGATGCACAATATATTACCCAGAGACAATTAAATTAGCTGACTTCTTTGGATTAAATGTGAATGGACTTTACCTGGTTCACATAGTACATTCTTTGAGAAATCTGCTCAGATAAATTATTCAACTGAAGCTGTAAAAAGGGTAGAGGCATCTAAAGAACAACTTTAGAGGTGATGGAGAGTAGAATTTCAGGAAATTGAATCCAGGACACAAATTCAATTACTTAATGACAGCTATTTTGTTTCCTTTAGTGGTTCTGCTAGCAGGGGGAGTACTGTTTTAGTCAGCAGAAAATACAATTTGTTAAGGGAAAATCAACACATGGTTGAGTAAACGAGATACTGTTTTTGGTTAACTACATTGCTGTCAGGAAGGATATGAAGATCCTCAGTGATCTTGAAACCTCTCATTTAAAAGTCAATCTATGGACTTTCCTACATAACTTAATTGTGGAGATTTATTAAAGGGATATGAAAGTTTCATGGATTCATACATTTCTGCACTATAAGTATGCAGCACATCTCATAAAGCATTGTATTTTTATTAATATCTAAAAATCCCTCTAATGATTATGTGGACACCTCCAGTGGGTGCCTGCACAGGTACCTGATCCCCCCCCCCCCCCCAATCAGTTTGCAGCATTAGGGGAGCAATATTAACCCACTATTTACCCGCTGTTGTTACTCAGCCAATCTCCTTGCAGCTTTCTGTACATACATAGCACATATCAGTGAAACACTACAAATCCCAGGCTGCTTTTCAGCAAAAACAGGAACCCAGAGTTAATTAAAAAGTTTAAGCTAACCTTATTGGCCAAAATAAATCATTTTAAATGTATTGCTAATTTAGCCTGGGTTTGGAGGGTGTTAGCCCTAGTGTTCAACTGTTAGAAATTACAAGAGATTTTGCTGACTTCAATGTAAGTGTTTAAATGTTTATTTTGGGATTTTTTCATGCACAAAAATGTTTTCATATACTATTAATTCTCCTCTTTAAGATGCATTCATAATCTAGCGAACTTACATATCGCTTTAAGCAACTCAAGTGGCTGAAAGGTGCATCACTATCTTTACTATGTACTATTTCCTATGAGGAAAATTAAGATCACCGCCCTTCTCTTCTCCATCACTTAAGATGCTTAGTAAATTTCCCCAAATCAGTTTTATGAGCAATCGAGATCAAATCACAATGTGCTACACAGATTATATCAGCATTTGTCATATTTTACAATTATTAAAGGAGATAAAATGAGCAGTTTGTTTTCATAGTAAATATTGGTAGACTGACAAATATTACAGAATTTTGAGTGATATTAATGTCTAGAGAAGACACATTGCTCAATAAATGCACATTTTTGTGACTGATAAAGTTTGGAGAGATGCAGTTTATCTCACTTTTCCACAAGAATGTTTAAAGGGCCATTTACCTCACTGTAACTGCTCTTCGTGGTGTGAAAGAGCACAGGACTGTATGTTAAAATTATCTATATTTTTAATTACACAAATAACAGCTAAGAAATCTAAAGTTTAAAGTCTGATTACATAACAAAGTGTAGCCTGCCTACTGGCTGTTGCATTAGTAAAAACATGCCGAGCCACGCAGTGAGCACACTGATTTATATAAGGTTTTCCCTGAACTCAGGAATGTAGCAAAAAGATAACCTATATCTGACCTATTTAGGTGATTCCAGCATTACATACTCTACTCAGATAGATGTAGTAAGGGTTAACCCCTGTTTTTCTTTTGCTCACTACACAGAGCTGTAGCGTGTGTCTAGCTGGGGGCTTGTCAGTGACTCATGAAAACACAGATTTAATTAATTTAATTTCTTCGTTAAAAAAGCTTGTATTTCAAAAATTCTAAAACTATTTCAACATACGTTTAGGAGATCTTTACTGTGACGTGGTGCAAATTGTACTGAATTAAATGGCAAATATCATAGACTTTTATTTTTTGCATTGTTTAGTCATTTCCAACTCTCCATGACCTCATGGTTTTCATGGCAGAGATACTTGAGTGGGTTCCCAGTTCCTTCTCCAATGGGCCATAGCCTACAGCTCCTGGTATTCCTAAGTGGTCTCCCATCCAAGTACTGACCATGCCTAACCCTGCTCGGCTTCAGTGTGGTGTGACCTCTTAGTTCCCTGACTGGAATCAAACCCAGGTCGCAGTGGTGAAAGCACCAAATCCGAACCACTGGACCACCAGCAAAGATTACAAACCTTAGAAAAGGGATTTTTAACATTAAATTTACATTGCTATGAACAATTTTCCCCTTTCTGATCCACCAACCGATCATGGGCTGTTATGAGTGCTTGTAATTGTTAATTATTCTATGATGTCTACCTGCAATATTTTAAGTGTAAAACCTCATTAAACAGAAGAAATGATCTACTGAATTTAATTTACTTTTTTATTTAAGTTTTTTGAAAAAGGTATACATACAATACATGCTCATAGACTGCAATGGGATTGTTTTATGGGAAAACTGATGATGTGCTATTTCACTGCACTAGAATCTTGTGCATATATTACAAAATGTGAGGAGTATGAATATATCTACCCTCATACTGCTGGCTATGGCCCTCATTCAATTGCAATTTGGCCAATTGAATAGGGCTCTAAATAAGCACATAACATATTTTTTAAAATAGGTTTTTAGTTAGTAAGCATCTATCCAAAAGCAAGGTTTTCACTAACTAAAAACTTCTTTAGAAAATATATGTTATGTGCTTATGTAGAGCCCTATTCAATTGGCCAAATTGCAATTGAATGAGGGCCTATCTGTGGCTACATATCTACAGCCTTATTAAATTGCGATCTGGCCAATTGAATAGGGCTCTATATAAGCACATAGCATTTTTTTTTTACAGACGTTTTTAGTTAGTGAACTTCTATCCAAAAGCAAGGTATTCACTAACTAAAAACGTCTGTAAAAAAATATGCTCTGTGCTTATGTAGAGCCCTATTCAATTGGCAGAATCGCAATTTAATAAGGCTGCTAATGTGTTCAAAACCGCAAGTTTCAAACAGAAAATCTTAAACTGACACTTGCAGTGTGATCTTTAAAGAGATAGGGACCGATTCAATTGCCCAATTCGTAAATGTATACACACTTAAAATCACTCTTAATATTTCTACATATTCAGCAAATATTACTTATTGGCACTAATGAACTCTGAAGTCAATAGAATGCATATAAACATTTATAAAATGAAGACAAATTTATGAGTTCAAGGCATCTGCAAGAAGCTAATTGAATATGGCCCATAGACTTAAAAATATAGCAAAATGAACATGAAACATGAGAATTTAATACAATAAGTGTATTAATGTCTTATAAGCAAGTATTATTAACTTGATACATCAAAGGCATTGTTAGAGCTGTTTCTCAATAGGGATACGCCTTGTAGACAGAGTAGATTCCCATTAGTTGTATTGAAAGCACTTAAGATTGCCATAGTGAAGTAGCTAGGCTTTTCTGCACTCAATCTTACCTCATACTGGTAGTGTTAGATACACTTAAAAATATTTATCTTGTTAGATAGTTGAATTAATACATAATAAATAATAAACTAAAACAAGAGAAATTTGGAAATTATTTTAGGGCGTCAATTTAAGGCAAACTTAAAAAACATATTTAAGTCTAGGTTCCAAGTACCGGTTTCACCAATTTAATAGATCATTGTTGATATTACTATTATTATTAATAAATAGATAAACATCTTTATTTATATACTAATAATATATTGATAATAATGTATATATTTAATACTATTAATAATTAATCATGTTTATCTACTTAATAACAAGAACAACAACAACAACAATAATAATAAATGAATAATAAAAATGTTGATCAATTTAATAAAAATAATAATAACAATAATAAAATATTAATAATGTAGATCTACTTAAAAACAAGGACAACTATAACAATAATAATCGAATAATAATAATGATCAGTTTAATAAAAATAACAATAATAATAATTAATAACAATGTTTATCTATATAATAATAATAATAATAATAATATAACAGATTTGAATGTAACACTGTGATATAACTACTATTAGTATTAATGTATGTGCCTCTCTTCCAGGTGCTGATCTGCTGTGGTGCCCCTAGAAGGACAGATAAGCACCTACATTAACGGAAGGAACAAGAGCAGAAGAACTGATTGGCTGCTGTGCTAAATTATACATTGGGTGCTCCCTTTGCAATAGGAACGGTGTGAATTATATCCTCCATGCAACACAGAAATGACACGAAATAGACTTTAACATTGGAAATAAGAGCAAAGCATTAGTCCCAGGACCTGCTAGTCGTGCTGCTTTACAATGGCATGCTATGTCCTGCCCTGGATTCCTCACTGCAGACACCTTGCAATAATAGAATATAAATGTATTCCTGAAGCTGTACTGTAGAACAAGAGGACATGAGCAGTGAATAATGCCCAGTATGGTCCCAGATAGATGGGCTCTAGCAGGATGCATCGGTCCCAGGGAGCTCCGTGCCAATAGTAGATATCTGCAGGATACCCACCTGCCTCGCACAGCAGCCGCTGGGCAGTGAGTGCTTGGCTCGTGTGTAATGCTGGCAGCACACCGCGCTGAGGGAATCCTGACCCAGGAGTGTTCCACTGGCCGGTCCCACGTTCTAATTGGAATCCTACCCCAGAGCGCTGCCAGGGAACATTCTGTTGCCACTTCTCAGCGCCGCTCCACATTCTCTTCCCAGTCCCCGCCCAGGCGCTGACGTCATGCCAGTTGTTTTGGTCCGCCCAGCCAATCGGACGCGTTGTTTTGATTCTACGGGTGCCGAGATGGGCCCTTCCTCCCGGGCTGAGGACTTCCCCATCCCTACCATAACGCATTGCGCCGGGTGCACAGCCTGGCGAACCTCCTGCAGCTTTAACAGTTCTGACATGGAAACATCGCTGCAGTTCCAGCCCGGTTTTTTCCCAGAGCAGCCGCACCAGACACAGCGCCCGCAGCAGCTGCAGAGCCCAGAGGAGCCGCTCTTCTACCAGCAGGACGGGCCATGCCTGCAGTGTAACAGCTGCACCTTCCATGGGGATAACCTGCCACTTCTCCGCACCTCTTCCCCAGTCCCCAGCGGGCTCCGCAGCAACTCTTCTCCGCTCTCCTCCTCCTCCTCCAGGCAGGGCAGTCAGCTGAACATCAGCGAGGTGACTCCTTCCAGCCATGCCAGCTCCAGGCAGCAGTATCAGCACCACAACCAGTACCACCAGTGCCACAGCCGGCAGCAGGCGAGCCCCAGCAGCAGCCAGCGCCGGGAGAGTAACCCCTTCACGGAAATAGCCATGAGCAGCTGCAGGTACAACGGCGGAGTCATGCGGCCGCTCAGCACCCTCAGCTCGTCCCGCAGGAACCTGCACGAACTGGACTCCGAGTCCCAACCACTGCAGCCAATGAGCAGCGCAGCCCCGGAGATCGTGGTGTCCAAGCCCGAGCACAACTCGCACAGCTCAGGGGGTAACCTGGGCTCCTACAGCTCAGGGGGAGCGGGGCAGAGCAACAAGTCCAGCAAGAAGAAGAACCAGAACATCGGCTACAAGCTGGGCCACCGGAGGGCTCTGTTCGAGAAGCGGAAACGGCTGAGCGACTATGCGCTGATCTTTGGGATGTTTGGGATCGTGGTGATGGTGATAGAGACGGAGTTGTCCTGGGGAGCCTATGACAAGGTAATGCCAGCACTGGCACATGCACATTGGGGAGCCTATGATAAGGTAATGCCAGCACTGGCACATGCACATTGGGGAGCTTATGACAAGGTAATGCCAGCACTGGCACATACACACTATGACAAGGTAATGCCAGCACTGGCACATGCACATTGGGGAGCCTATGATAAGGTAATGCCAGCACTGGCACATGCACATTGGGGAGCTTATGACAAGGTAATGCCAGCACTGGCACATGCACACTATGACAAGGTAATGCCAGCGCTGGCACATGCACACTGGGGAGCCTATGACAAGGTAATGCAGGCACTGGCACATGCACATTGGGGAGCCTATGATAAGGTAATGCCAGCGCTGGCACATGCACACTGGGGAGCCTATGACAAGGTAATGCCAGCACTGGCACATGCACACTATGACAAGGTAATGTCAGCACTGGCACATGCACATTGGTGAGCCTATGACAAGGTAATGCCAGCACTGGCACATGCACACTGGGGAGTCTATGATAAGGTAATGCTAGCACTGACACATGCACACTGGGGTAAGCCAGGCTTAGTGCAGAACATACACACTGGGGAGCCGATGATAGGGTAACCCTAGCACTGGGGAGGAGCACGCACACTGGTGTAAGCTAGGCTTAGTGCAGCACATAGACACTGGGCACTCACAACTACTACACACTGCTGTAAGCCAGGCTTAGTGCACTGACACATACACACTGGGCACTCACAGCTGCTACACACTGCTGTAAGCCAGGCTTAGTGTACTGACACATACACACTGGGCACTCACAGCTACCACACACTGGTGTAAGCCAGGCTTAATGTACTGACACATAGACACTGGGCACTCACAGCTACTACACACTGCTGTAAGCCAGGTTTAGTGTACTGACACATACACACTGGGCACTCACAGCTACCACACACTGCTGTAAGCCAGGCTTAGTGTACTGACACATACACACTGGGCACTCACAACTGCTACACACTGCTGTAAGCCAGGCTTAGTGTACTGACACATACACACTGGGCACTCACAGCTACCACACACTGCTGTAAGCCAGGCTTAATGTACTGACACATAGACACTGGGCACTCACAGCTACTACACACTGCTGTAAGCCAGGCTTAATGTACTGACAAGTCACTAAAACCAAACACAAGTGTCATAGTCTCATTTCTCAAGTCACCTTCTAACTTCACAAGAAACTTAAAGGGCCATTTACCTCACCTTACTTGCTCTTCATGGTGTGAGAGCACAACATTGTATGTTAAGACATAGCTGTTATTAGTGTAATTAAAAATAGATTAAGTTTAATCTTTACCAACACAACCTGTCCTGCTTACTGACAGTCTCATGATTAGTAACAGACTGAATTACTCAAAAGTGAGCCTACAACTGGCCTGTTCATGTGCTCACTGCCTGCCATGCTCTGCACAGATTGAAGCTTAACTACTTTTTTTCCCTTTTGCTGGAGCTGAAAGTGCATGTCTGGGAGTGGGCAGTCAGTGACACATGTAAACACAGACTTTATTGAAATTTCAGTGAAACATGCTTTTAGTAGATTTTTAGTAGATTCTCCAAATTGTGCTGAGTTAAGTGGCCCTTTAATGTTTGCTGGGCTGATCCATTAATGTGTAAGGTGATGTGTCTGGCTTGCCTGTCCCTGTTACCTTGGCAGCTGTAGTGTAGCATTGATCCCCCTGAGAGTAATGACAGCTGCACACTGGGACTCTTTACCTTCTTCCATATACAATTATTCACATAGATCCAGTTAGTTGTATTCCCTGTAACAGTGATCTGTACCTGAGAACCGTATCTGAAAATGATTATCTTTCCAAAGTACACATTATCACGAAAACTGAAACATTTTTCTGTTGCAGGCTTCGCTATACTCATTAGCTCTAAAATGCCTTATAAGCCTTTCCACGATTATTCTGCTGGGTCTTATTATTGTATACCACGCAAGGGAAATTCAGGTAAAGTTTGTTTTATCATTTTATCCACTTGTATAGTGTTTGCAATGCTGATGAGTGCCAGATGTATCATTATTATGTATGATGGTTTTACCAAAATGTCATTAAAATAACTTCTATGATTTCACTATGTTATATTGAATAGTGTCTCAGATGACTTTTTGATAATTTGAAATTGGATGATATAGACTTATTTGCCCTATCTCTCTCATGCTACACTACCTGTTTAATTACTTATACATACCCTGGGCCTCATTCAATTGCGATGTGGCCAATTGAATAGGGCCCTAAAGAAGCACATAGCGTTATTTTTATTAAAGAAGTTTTTAGTTGGTGAAACCCTTTCTTTTGGATAGATGCTTGCTAACTAAAAACTTCTTTAAAAGTATATGTTATGTGCTTATTTAGGGCCCTATTCAATTGGCCAAATTGCAATTGAATGAGGGTCCCTGTGTTTGCACTGGTTTAAATGCAAGGACTAGCCTTCATTTGGCTGATGTCTAGGAGCCTCATTCAATTGCGATCAGGCCAATTGAATATATAAGCACCTAGCATATTTTTTTTACAGAAGTTACTTTTTTTTTAGTTAGTGAAGACCTTTTCCTTTTGGATAGAAGTTCCCTAACTAAAAACTACTGTAAAAAATATGCTCTGTGCTTATATATTCAATTGGCCTAATCGCAATTGAATGAGGCCCCATGTGTTAGAGAAGTTGCTTATTGGTTTAGAAGTGGACACATATATCCTTTGATGTCTAATGTTTTTGTGTGGGATTGCCGGTAATAAATCAATCGACTTTAATGCTAATTAATTATTGGAGATATAATTTTATAGTAACTTGGACATGTCATTAGGAGTGGCCATATTGTTTTCCATAGGTGATTTTGTCTGTATATTATACTACAATGAGTTAAACTTCACATTAAACTTGTCGGGTTATGCAGTGTCTATGAATGAGCATTATATCACGCACGATGTGCCATTAATATGCGGGTTTTCTTAAGAACACCACTGCTTATTTATTTGACACTGAATCATTTTATCTTAAGCTTACAGCGTGACCTATGGTATTTACTCTTGTTGAACCTGGATCTGTAATTTAATTACTGACAGAAGTACTTATATGTGATGCAAAAAACATGCAATGTTTTACTGTAACAGCTTGGATTTTGATTTGTTTCAAGAGATATTATAGATGGATTATTTAAATTAATGTCATACAAGATATTACTTATCTGATGTAGAAGTTATACTAATCTATCTGTCTGTCAATCTATCTATCTATCTATCTATCTATCTATCTATCTATCTATCTCAATACTCTATACATTACTTTACGACTTGTACTGGAGTTGTGTTTTAGAAATATATATTTTTTATTCTATGATTTGAATATGTAACAATGTCAAAATATATCGTTTCTAAATAGGCAAATGAAAGTGTATCTATATGAATTTTTATTAAAAACGACGTTTTATTATGAAATAATTGTTTTTAATGTATATTTCTGATATTTGATAAATACATTTGATGATTTTGTTTTATTATTTGAATGCTAAATATGTCTGGTATTTGTTGGTAAAGTGTACAAAGCGAAATCAGTATGGTGTGATGTCATTGTGTGTTGAGGAAAAAGTAGATTTATATTTATATCAAATTTTAAAGAAATAAATTATGCTGTTATAGTTCTGTATGTGGAGGAGCAGCACGATTCATATATCACTATATATAAAGCTAAGTTAATATGTCACTAACTTTTCATTTGAAAGAATAATAAACACCGGTGCTGTGCTCTACCCCCCTCCACTAAATCTAATTTTTTATCATACTTAGATCAGGGGATGACACATTTAACGGAGAATCAGGAGCCAGCCAGGTTAGTTAGGAGCCAGACAAATATTTTTTAGGAGACAGGGTTTGGATTATATGTAAAAAAATGTGCGGTAACTAAAAAGTTAGGAACCAGCAGGGGGATTTTAGGAGCAATGGCTCCCAGGTTTTTACAAGCCTTGTCTTAAATTATTAAAACATATTAAAAAAAAAAAGATTGTGAGTTTAATATTTCCTGCTGCGCTATTTATTATTGTCTGAAAAAATGACCGGTCCTTCCTAAAAATGCAGACGAAAATAATCAATTTATGGTCAATAATGTCCAAAGCATAAAAGTTTGAGATGTACACAAAAAAAAACCCTGTTATTTTGTATGTAATGGTGTAATATACAAAATGAGCTAAAATCAACTTTTAACTCAGCAGATTGTATTATAATATAATTGGAAAACGATTACAATTTCCCTGTTAAATATATTTGCATAATCAATACACAACATTCTTATTTACACCTTTTAATTGTTTGTTCATATCAAGAACAGGAATGAGTTTCTTTACATAGAGTAGATTTAATCCTAGTTTGTGACATATCTTCTACATTGTACAGTGATTATTCATGAAAGTCACTCGTACTGGCATTAAACACACATGTAACACATGCTAAGTAATTATACATGATCATATATATGCAGTTACACGCTAAGTGCTGATCCCCTTCCACTGTAATAATGACCATACACTCCACGTGCATTGCTTTCAGCACCATAGACAGCTGCAATGTTGACCATACAATCCAGTGCATTGCTTTCGGCACCATGGACAGCTGCAATGTTGACCATACACTCCATGTGCATTGCTTTCAGCACCATGGGCAGCTGTAATGTTGACCATACAATCCAGTGCATTGCTTTCGGCACCATGGACAGCTGCAATGTTGACCATACACTCCATGTGCATTGCTTTCGGCACCATGGACAGCTGCAATGTTGACCACACACTCCATGGGCATTGCTTTCGGCACCACGGACAGCTGCAATGTTGACCATACAATCCAGTGCATTGCTTTCAGCACCATGGACAGCTGCAATGTTATTTATGCTCCCAATCACAGTTTACACACACACTGTATATAGTAGATCTGGTTTATGTTTACATGAATAAGCTAAGTGCAAATGGCATGAAATATTGCAATGTTATGGTAACCATACATTCACATATAAGTAATGAAACACCATCTACATCGGAATAGTGTACTAAGCTGATTGTATGTGCAGCGATCCTATGAAGCCTCGCTAGAGGTGCTGTTTCCATCCCTAGCTGGAGCCCATGTAATGCTGATGAGAGGGGAATCCCTGATTGTTGTCACTATGTTACCTACCACGGCAGTACATCTGTGCATCCGATGAACCCCCTCTCTTACAGTGCTCCTTGCATTATTAATGTGTCCGGTGCTAAGCTGTATTTGCTGGGGGAGCCCGCAGATTATTAATGAGCCGCCAGGCGCTTTCCAGGGTTATCCCAGCCAGGAATCACCGGCTCTTCCAGGCTTTCCCTGAAGATCTGGGTGCGCATGCGCAGTGCCGCAATGCGTGGGAAGAACAGCACAGGAGCTGCTAATCAGCTCAGCAGACAGGATAGAGAGTGGAGAGAACACAGGCACAATCCAGGATAATGTATACTGCGGGGTATATGTGTGTGTGTGTATATATATATATATATATATATATATATATATATATATATATATATATATATATATATATATATATATATATATATGTATTATTATATGGCAGGAGTAAGCATTGTGATCACAAGCAGAGGGGATTCCCTGGTGCTAGATAACATACAGCTGGAAGACACAGTGCTGTGCAGATAGCATCATCACAAAAGGCATGCACTTACACTGAAATAAATCCAAATATACTTTAAATTGAGAATGAATGGAATTCTGTTTTTCCAAATCCTGTATTTTATTAGCTGGAGTCGTTAAGAAAAATCCCTGTTTGTAATAGCAGTAAAGATGTCAGCACCCTCTGCCAAGACTCTAGCAATGGAGAGGTTGCCAAGTCACTCTTGAAGGAATTAATCTGCTAGTTCAATATAAAGGGCATGCACAGTGTTGAATGTACACAAACTCACATTCTCTCTCGCAAGTCTCTTGCAATAAAAACGTACACAATTGCATGCAGATTTTCTTAATCATACATATTTTAATTTAATTGCCAAAAACTTAAGTCTTTTTATGATTCAGTTTTGCTAGCAATAAAGTGAGTGCATATCTCACAGTAGATGGAATATTCCACATCTAGATCCATATTCTATTAGCTACTTGCAAATGCCTTGAACTCATACATTTGGCTTTGGGTGTTTTTTTTTATAAATGTTTATATGCATACTATTGACTTAAGAATACATTACTGCCAATAAGTAATATTTGCTGAATATGTAGCAATTTTGAGAGTGATTTTAATTGTGTATAAATTTACAAATTGGGCAATAGAATAGGACCCATAATGTTGTGATTTCTATGCACAGACTTTTGGACAAAATGCAGTATTTACATACATACATTTGTATTGCATTATATACATCTAGTACATTAGTTCAGCAAACAAGGAGATAGCATAAGCTTTGTTAAATATTTTATTCAGTGGTATCACTTACATACTGAGCTGTTGTGCATTAATTAATATGCATTATATCCACTGCCATATTATGATTTATTGTGTCTTCACTCTAGGCGGCACCATTGTGTCTGTATATAAAGGTGTATGCTTCTTTTTAAAATTAAACTATTAGGATGTGTTTTTTTCCCTGAAATAAAGCACCAATATATTTACCTATAGTAAATATAGTGAACTTCACACTGAAAATGACAGGTTTATTGTACATTTTAATTTAGCAGAGAACATGGACATATACTGTACATGTTTTATGATACCTTCATTTTAGAAAACTACTCATATGCAAAAAAACATATGTGTTTGATTAGACTCATTAACTGAACAGGAGGCATTGGGGTAAGCAACAAACCAAGAATAGTTTGATATTAAATCTCTACACGGTTAAAACATTTTTTTTCCAGTGCTCCATTATACAAATAAATGACTATTATATTCTTCTTCATTATAGAAGTCATTAAGTCCATTCAGATGGGAAGCTTCTTTCTGTGTATTGCATAATCAATTGTGTGACAGATGCAATAGGAATTGAGTAAAGATAGGTTACAAATCCTAATTACAATTGTTTAGCAATGATCTTTTAAGAGGTGGCATGGAAGATAAGAAGAGCGGTCTACAGCTGCAAGTGGTGCACTATTCAGCATAATGTTTTAATCTGGTTTCCTTTCTCTACTGACAACATTGTAACACATTATTTAGATAATCAGATCTGTACACTATGCACCTAATACAAGACTTGACAAATTCCTATGGCCCTCATTCAATTGCGATTTGGCCAATTGAATAAGGCTCTAATAAGCACATAGCATATATTTTTTAAGAAGTTTTTAGTTAGTAAACATCTATGCAAAATCAAGGTTTTCATTAACTAAAAACTTCTTTAAAAAATATATGCTATGTGCTTATTTAGAGCCTTATTCAATTGGCCAAATCGCAATTGAATGAGGGCCTATGAATTTAGGAGCCAGCTAGTTTAATGAGGCATTTGGCTTGTTTTAGGAGCCCAATATGAGAACACTATTAATCTATTAATTCTGCAAAATAATATTAATTTAATAGAATATATGCATCTATCCTGTTATGTTGTCGGGACCAGTCCGCCGCTGCAAAGAGGCCTCCAACCGCTGGATGGCGCTGCTTATATTTTGCAGCGCTGCCGATATGTGAGAGAAGTTCTAAGCTTATAAAGTTAGCCTAACCCTTGAACTAAACCTAACCATAACCCTCGAACTAACCCTAACCATAACCCTCAACCTAACCCAAACCATCACCCTAACTCTCACCCTAACCCTAACAGTTTACCTAATACTTGACTCTATGTTATGGCACCGGGAATATCGGCAGCACCATCTAGCTGATGCTCAGCACCACTGCTGCTGCCTTGTGCTGCGCCAGCATGTGCCAGCATAATAGGATAGGACCGAATATATGAGATAGCATATAAATGAAACCTAATATCTTGGAATTGTTATTTTGTCTAGTATAGTCATCTTTGTTACCCATATTTGCTCTGTCGTTTAAATAAGCACATAACATATTTGCCCTACATTTAAAATAGAATATTTTAATTTGAAAAGGTTATTTTTTGCACAAAAAACATATATTTGCTTTGAAGCAATCAACTCACATTCCACACTGAAAAAATATTTTATTTTGTCTTGCCGATCAGGACTTGCACAGGGCTAATTCAGCCAATCATAATCAGTACAGAGAAAATGTCCTCTATGATAGAACTGTATATTCCCATATGAAAATGTTGACGTATCATATCCAGCTGTTAGTATCCTAAAAACACTGGGAATTTTGCCATGTTCACTACCCACAGAGAATGTAACTGCTATTTTTACAGTTATAAAGTTAATACATATAGCATTTGCACTGTGAGAAACAACTTGGGCCAAATCACACATTTTTCTGTAAAAATGGTTACTATTATCTTTGACAGGGTTAGTTAATTAATCATTTAAAAATGGCAGATTTCAGTTTCCAGAGGCCGCTTGGAAGGGTTTCATTTCAAGAAACTAAAAAAAGAATCTGTCCAATCAGACCCTCTTATGATTTTATCACACTGTGCTAATAACGATAAATAAGCTACACTGTGGGGGGCAAGAGGTATTGTTTCTCCAAGCTTCAAAAAGGTATAATTTAACTAAAATACATTTACTTTAAAACAATGTATAGTGGAGACCAAACAATACTTTGAAATTTTAAAGTGTAATATTTGCCTTTTAATGAAGTTATGCTGATACTATGTATAATTAACATTAGTTTTGCCTTAATGCGAAAAACAATGTATGTCAAATGTAAGTCATAGTTAGAAGCTATCCAGATAAGTGAGAAACCACCTTGCAGGGAATTTACTAAATATTTTAAGTCATCCATTGATTTACTATGCACTATTTCCAGTGAGGAAAATGTTAACTATTCACTCCCGTGTCTTTTTAGCAGATGTGTTTAATATTTTATTCAATAGCGTGCTGCGCAGGTTGAGCTGCTCTGCATTGTACTATTTTGTACTTTATTTTTATATCTTCCATGGTCATTCTGATATACTGGGGTGAGTTGCCAGTTTCTTCTGCAGTGGGCCACAGCATACAGCTCCTGGTATTCCTAAGTGGTTTCCCATCCAAGTACTGATCAGACCCAACGCTTCATGTCTCCAGGGTGGTTTGACCTCTTGGTTGCCTGACTGGAATCAAATCCAGCGGTGAAAGCACTGTATCTTAACCAATGGACCACCAGGGAACCCATCTATATTAAATATTTTATTTAGTACCATGCCATATATATTGAGCTACACTGCATTAATGTACATAATACTAATTTACTTTGTAGGCTGATATATTTACTATAACATGAAAAAAGGAGTCAGAAGTAAAATTATTGGAGCATGTGTCTTCCTTTCAGTTTTTATAATAAAATTATTTTTGTAAATGCTCTTTCTCTGTTTTTCTAAAAATAGATGCAAAGTTCCCTCTGTACGATAATGGTTGGCCCTCTCCATTCATTTCTTTTGTCGCTGTGGGATTATTTAACACCAAGGCAAGAGCTGGTCTCACTGTAGTGAAAGGTTGCATCAGGATGAAAGATAAAAATAGCATTAAAAACAACAATTACAACTGAACAGCACTTTCATTGATGAATTTTTTTGCCAAACACATCTTTTATTTGAGCACCTCTTTCAGGCCAAAATGAATTCATACCAGTGATATATTTAAAGGGTTTGTATCTGGCAATATAATGACTTCTTTTCAATAGTGTGCTTCAGAGAATATATATGTGTTTTCATTCTTCCATGTTCTTGGCTTGCTTCTTTATTCCCATTTGTTCCTTCTCTTTCCATTTATTCTGCTGCTAGCAGTGGTGCGTGAATCAATATTTTGTAAAATACTTCAGCTAGACTACCTAGTAAAATATCTTAAAAGGTAGAGAATTGCATCTTCACCTCAATCTCCACTAATTTTAATTAGATTTTTTTAAAGGTAATAGTAGTTAATAAACCTAAATACAGGTAAATATACTGCTCAAAGCCCATACACAGTCCTGTCTGTGGGTAGGTCACCTGGTTAGTGCATAATCTATCCTGTGCTATGCTGAAAGGTGTGTAATACAACGAGAAGATGTCCAAAAGGAGCCAAGTATAAAGTGTTTTTTTGGATTAATAGAGTGAGAGTGTATTGTCGTCTCATTTGCATGTCCCCTCCCAGTTTCCCAGAGTGCAATGCATCAACTGTATTTATTAGAAACTTGAGCACAAAATACATTTATTAACTTATACTCTAGAAATTCAAATGGAATCACAAATGTACTATTCATTTTCTGTACTATATATATTATTACACTGCATTATAGGAACCTTGGCAGGGACATGCAAATGTGCCCACAAAGGCTACGCTCTTGCAATCCATAACCATATAAAACATGGTTTCCCTTAAACGGATATGTAAGCGAGCTGGGTTTAAAATGTTTTCTAATAAAAAGCTACTGATTAGTAAAAAATATGTATTATATTGAAAAGTTTAATGTACTTACATATTTATATGCTACATACTGATGTGTGGATGTGCACACCCCTAGGAAGCTTACATAAGGTGTACCCCGCAGGGTACAGTGTGTGACCTCTAAAGGAAATGATGGTTAGTGGGGTCACAGCTGAAATTGCCCAAAAGGAGACACAGAGAAAAAAAAACAGACAGCAACTGCCAGATTGTGATACAAATGTTTCAGTCTTTACTTCCTCCTGACTATTTTTCAAATTGTATACCAGTTTAGCCTGGGTCTGGAGGGTGTTAACCCTAAGTTTCAACTGACAGAAATGAAAATATATTTTGCTACTTCAAGGTAAGTTTTTAAATGCTTATTTCGGTATTTTTTCCTGCAAATTTTTTTTTCATGCACTACTAATGCTCCTCTATCAGATGCACTCATAATCCAGCTCACTTACATATACCTTTAAGCATATGCCCGCTGTATGAAACAGCTTTGAGCAAAGCTAGGACTGGGTTATACACAAGCTAGGAATCCCTATATTATATAAAATCTGCCACATTGTAGCAGATAGAAGCTTCACTTACATTTAAAGGCTCCTGCCTTCTGTGGATTTAGATCATCAGAATCTGAAATGGTGTATGGGATTTTATATAGAGCCTTTTATTGCAAGTCAACCAGTGGTTTCAAAACCCCTATTGCACATGAAGTATTTCCTGTGAAATATTTCTTGTAATTCAGAGATGAGTTCATTGCTATAAACACAGCTGTCACCAAATGTATCTGTTGGTATCTCTCTCGCAATATATTTATATATATATATATATATATATATATATATATGTATAGTAAATAAATAGTACATCTGTGGTCACATTTGAATGTCTAAAACAGGTTAAAAAACTTGCTTCCAGCTCAGAATTCTGAGAAAAACAGTTATTACACTGCATTCTGGGAAGCTAAGCCGGGACATGCAAATGTGCCCACAAATGCCTCGCTCTTCAATCCATAGCCCATTTCAAACATGGCTTCCTTTAAGCTTATGCCTACTGCATTACACAGCCAAGGTCGGATTATACACACACACACACATATATATATATATATATATATATATATATATATATATATTTATATATAAATATAAATTTGTGGTCAGGCCCCTCTCCTCGTGTAGCTGAGATGTGGTTTGTTGCTACGCCTTCTAAGGGGCCTAGGGCCGAGTGATGGTGGGGAGAGAGGGGAAGGAGGTTGGGAGGCACTGGATTAATAAAAGGTGGTAAGAATAATACTTTTTGAGATTGTTTAAATCACATTTACGAGGGGTATTTCACACCCTTCACATCATAAATGTTAAGAAATAACATTTTTAGAAGAACTGTTTTCTTTTCTCCTCACTCATCTTGGTGTGGGATAAATGAAGTTCTCTTCCCACATGCTATATAGATTTATTTCATTATGAAATGTTGCTTCTGCAGAAAAATACTTAAGATTATCATCACAATTTACTAATCTCCACTTAAAAAACAGCCATTGCAGTTCAGTTAACAGTTATACAGTGCCTGTGAAGTTTAGTGAAGATTAGCTTACATTATAGTTTAATATTAATTTGTGTTAAACATCATATTGATGTATTTTCACACTTATTTTATGATTTTATATCATCATATGGTTAGTAAGCTAATATTTTTCTCTGTATGCTGCAGTCTTATACACAGTATTTAGTCATAGGAGCCCCTACTCAGTAAAGTGGAGGAGCCCCTGCGAGTGAGTATGCAAGGTATGCACAGACCCATTTTTGTCCTTTTCCTGTTGTAACTGTCTTGTTCTAGGTGCTTAGCCCCTAGAAGCCAGACTATGAACTACAGCATCTCGTTTTTGTTTAAGCCAGGAACCATTTTTTTTTTAAATTGGCGCCCCTTACTGGGAAGCTCCCCTGGGTTGCTGCCTAGTTGGCCTAATGGGTAATCTGGCCATGAGTGCACGGCTGACTTCACAGCACTGATAACAAACACAACCCCGGAAATCAGTTTTGAAAGAGAACTTATCATGTGATCTGACTATAGCCTGAAGATACAACACACATTAAAAGAAAATTCTAAACCTATTAACACAAACATGTTAAAGGGCCTCTCTATTTAAAAGAAAAATACAATGTATTGTTAAAAGGTCATGTCTTAAAAATCATTTTTTTGTCTGAAAAAGGAGTAGTACGTACAAAACTTACATTATAGTGAGACAGATACAGGGTTGTTTTAGAAACCTTAAAATAAGATATTTAATTCATAAGAGAGCCGTGATATGTCTCCCAGGTTGGACAGCCATGCGCTAAACTTTTTTTCATACACAAATGTATTAATAATCCATGTTTTTGGGTAAAAGTAAAAAAGAAAACTTGAATCACCTTTGTGACTTTTTCTTCATCATTAATGTATAATATTATAACCTGTACAGACAGTCTTGCCCTTAACAGCATTTGTTTGGCAACAGTAATGACAGCTGACTTGGCAGGACAACCTATTTTTTAATATTCATTGCCATCTGCCATTTAATTATACTATTACTTAGTAATTACCCTTGTATTTATTTAATACTTAGGAGCCAGATAGATTTTCAGGATAAAGATAGGGAGTTATTCATAGACTAGCGAATTGCCCGTCAAAAAATGACGGCAATGAAATTGTAAGGTAGCTAATGCTGTTTAGTGTGTAATAATGAAATATATAATACATTAATAAATGAATATACTTTACCTATTTTAAAGCATTGTGTGGAAGAGCTGTGAATGTGTTTTGATGTTGCTGCAGC